>CAUYQU010016518.1:0-244714 GCA_963574635.1 Cheracebus regulus | reverse complement strand
TTGGTTGTTAGGGCTTAGCTGCTATTGGTTATTAAGAAGCTATGGTTGCAGCACCTTGTTTGCATACTGGGCTCTTTAAGAGAAGACCAGGCCATGTGAGCAAGGGAGAAGGGAACATGCCCGAGCATGTCTGAGCTTGCTGGGGGCATGTCTGAGCTTGCTTGGGGCTTGTAAAAGAGAAAAAAGGAGCCGGGGGAGGGGGGGTGGGGAGGGGTGCTTCCGAGCTCCCAGCAAGGCAACCGGCCTTACAGTCAGCAGCAAGCCAGCTCATCCTCTGGGGGTCCAGCTGAGGCGTCTGCCCTCCAAGTCTCTCTCTTCCATCCAGTGACTAATCCAGAAAGTTTCTCAAAGTCAGTTCCCGTTCCATGTGGAATGTTGGTGCCAGCTATTAGGACAGTAAATGGTTCACCTCATTACTAATGTGTGTACACACACACACACAAACACATATACACACATTTGTGTGTATATATATGTATATTATAGCTATAGCTATAAAATCACATATCTCAATGTCTTCAATAGAGACAGATTGTGCCTAAGCAGTCCTTACAAGCAATGTTTTAAATGATGTGCAAATTCTCATATCTTCATAAAACTAACATCACTTGCCTGCCCTTCCTTCTCTGGTTCCCCTTCTCACTGCCTTCCTCCCACACCGTTATCTTTCTGCAGTTGCAACTCCCATCCCAAGTGTGGCACAAAGCACACTAGGTGTGAATCAATAGCTGTCATCCTGAGAACTAAGCAGGTGGCTATGCTTGACCATGTGTGTTCCCAGGGGAACCCCAGTGCCATCGAAGCTATATTGTAAGGACCACGAGGGCTGGCCCCCCACTGATCTGTGACTTACGGTTTCTTCTAGATGAGTCAGCCAAGGTGGGGACGTGAAACGAATCAAGCAGTGTTTTTCGATGATGCTTTGAAGAAAGATGCCAGCACTCATGGCTTCACACACAACAGCCCTAGAACTCCTGGTTTTAGATGTACATCCAGGCCAGGTTCTCCAAACCTGAGCACAGTTCAGAGACTATGGACTGCCCTGTACACTGAAGGATGCTTAGCAACAGCCCAGGCCTCTACCCACTGGATATCAGGAGTACCCCCAAACTCTCAGCTGGGACAACCCAAAAGTTCTCTTGACATTGCCATATTTCCCCGTGGAAAGTAAAATCACCCCCACCCTGTTAAGAATCAGTGCTCTGTGTCTGTACAGATACATATTGTGTATATAGCAATGTATACATACATACGAACAATTAAATATTTATATGTCCTTATTTTAAATTGGCATCTGGTATAAACTTTTCATTCAATCAACATATGCACAAAACAGAAATGTGACATATTTTCTTCCTTTTCTCTTAAAAATTAATGTCATCTGTGATAATAGTGACATTTGTGATGACTAAATAAATAGAACCATCATATATCTTTCTGTGAAGCTGGCATTTAACCAGCAGTAAGAGGGGAGTTTTGGAGCATCAGTTGCCTTCCCCTGGACCCACCATGGCTCCTGCCTCCTGGAGCTGTGAGAATGCAGATGGACAGCATAAACCAAAAATAAAATTCTAAGCCCTGCAGCCATCTAAATGGACCCTTCCTCTTGGCCAAGAGTGTTCCAAAGTTAACCTGAAAAACTTATTCAGGACATGATGGGAACAGGGAGCTGGGCATGCCACATTATACCCTCCTCCCTTTTGGAATTACTGATAGAATCCTCTTTACATCTGATAAGAAACATTTACAGTCTATTCTTGGCTGGGGGTGGTGGCTCAGGCCTGTAATCCCAGCACTTTGGGAGGCCGAGGCAGGCAGATCACTTGAGGTCAGGAGTTCGAGACCAGTCTGACCAACATGGTGAAATCCCATCTCTACTAAGAATATAAAAATTACCTAGGCACGGTGGCAGATACCTGTAATTTCAGCTACTGAGGAGGCTAAGGCATGAGATTCGCTTGAACCGAGAAGGTGGAGATTGCAGTGAGCCAAGATTGCACCTCTCTCTGAAGCCTCCTACCTGGAGGCTTCATCTGCATGATAAACTTTGGTCTCCACAACTCCTTATTGTAAACCCAGATATTCTTGTCTATCGATTCCAAGTCTTTAAATAATAATTCTTTTGACCAATTGCCAATCAGAAAATCTTTGAATCAGGTTGTCCCACCTTTCCCAACTGAACCAATGTACATTCTCCATGTATTGATTGATGATTTATGTCCTCCTAAAATGTATAAAATCAAGTTGTTAGCCTGACCACCTTGGGCACATGTTCTCAGGATCTCCTGAGAGCTGTGGCACAGGCCATTGGGCATTCATATTTGGCTCAGAATAAACCTCTCCAAATATTTTACAGGGTTTGACTCTTTTCGTTGACAACAGTTAGGGGTCCAAGTCACTTGGCGTTTGTCTGTCTCAGCCAAGACACCTCAAAAATCCCTATGCAAACCAATTCAAAGGGCAGAGGAAATATGAGCTGATCTTTAGTTATACAGGCTTGCGATCTACATCAGCCCAAATACAGTACATTGTCAAGATAGGATAGATTATGGTGCAAAAAACACAATCCAAAAAAAACTGTAGTGATGTAAGGCATCCCAGGTCTGTTTCCCTCTCATCTTCATGGCAATTACAGGTCATGCTCTATGTTGCTGTTATCTCATTTCTGGGGCCCAGGCTGGCTAACAGCCACACTGGGGAACATGGGGAAGTACATACTCACTCGGGAAGTGTCTGCCCCAAAGTGGAAGTCACTTCTCTCACATCTTATTGGCCAAATGAAGTCACATGCTCATGCCTGAGTTCAACAGATGCCTCCTGCAGAAGAAGAAGAGAGAACTGATGGACAGTCATAGCGCTCAGCACACGTTTCTCTTCTCTACTCAGAGGTTCTTTCAGTGACTTCTAGTACACTAGGGCTTCACCCCCTCCTATCTGATGCCAACCCTCTTCTCTTCTTCAGCTGGACATTTTCCAAAGTCTCTGTCCTCTCTCACCCCCAGGTAGTAATAATTTTCAGAATCTTCATCATTAACCACCCTATCTCCACCATCTCCCTTCCCTCCGTTCATCAAAGGTTATCAAGAAATCATTTTTAAACCCAAAGTCTAAGGCTCCCTTCCAATTCTGGACTCACAAGACTTATTTCTCAGGACTGTTTAAAAAGAGAGCTTACAGCAGGGCTTCTAGGCCATGGCAGTCTCAACATTCTAGGCCGGAATATTATTTGTTGTAGGGGCTGTCCTCTGTATTGTAGAATATCTAGCAGCATCCTGGCTTCTACCCACTAGATACCTGTAGCACTCCCCAAGTTATGACAACCAAAAACATCTCCAGATTGCCAAATACCCTCTAAGCAGAAGGGGGCAAAATTGCTCCCAGTGGGAAACCACTAGTCCACAGAAGTCTCAGCCCATTGCTGCTCCTGGCTAATTATCCATTTAATTAGCTAAGTGCTTGCTAAGTGCCCATCCCTTCATCCACAAATACATCCTGGGCACCTACTCTATGCCAGACACTGGCTGACGGCAACAGGTGCCAAGATCACATAGGTGTGGTCCCTGTCTTCCAAGCACTCACATACAGTGCAAGAAGCCAGGAGACACATTAAAATGCAAGTTCTGCACACTGCAATACGCTCACGGCTCTGTGAACAAATGACCATGGAAGCTCAAAACAGAAGTCTTTGGCAAGGAAAACTACAAGAAGAAATTAAGAACACTCAAAAGTAATGATGCTTCATGTTTATACTATACTTTGTAATTTGCAAAGCACTTTCATGTATGTTATCCCCCTTGATCCTGAAACGACCTTGAGAGGTGGTTGTTGCTCTCCCCATTTTGCGGATAAGGAAAGTGAGGTTCAAAAGGATTCAGTGACTTCCCTAGATCATGCGACAACTGAGTGGCAGAAGTGGGACTAGTTCTGCCACTGGTTGGGTGCCCCAGCTCCAAAACTGCTTCCTCCTGTTCCCCTGCAGAACTTAGGAAGGTTGCAGGGAGCTGATGGGCCATTGACACCACAGCACAACAATCGTATTTCCTACACTCATGGACCCAAGGCAAAGGTGCCTGGCTTCAAGCAAGATAAGGACTGTTACATCAGGAACATGGAATGCAAGGAGAAGAGAAACAGTCAACTCTTTTCATTTCAAAATAGAACTTTGGTACTCATAACAGAGACAAGTTTTTGAAAGATAAGACTTTTGATTTGCAAAAACTGTTTTTTTTTTTTTTTTTCAGTTCTAAAAGCCTAGTTTTAGCATCATCAGAAGCAAAGCTCTGAAGGAATTGGGGCATAAAGTCTAGATTAGAAAAGGAGAGCTGGAGAACCAGACTGCCATGCTGCCGAGATTAGACACGGATAACTAAGAGGGGTGGGGTGGGCGGAGGCAGAGGTGAGAGCGGCAGAAGGAGCTACTGATGCGTGAGGCAGGGACAATAGTCACATGCTTGACTCCTCTTGTGGTTCAATCTCAGTGGGAGAGGAAGTATCAGACCCAGAAATCTCTGGCCAGTTTGGGAAACAGGAAGGGAGGGGCCTAGGGATGATAGCAAACCTTAGAGAGAGATCCCTATCCAGTGGAGGAGCCCAGATATACGGACCCAGAGAGTGCCACTCCCTCAGTGTGGTGCAGAGAGAATAGATGGGCTTCTCCATGCCTACAGGGAGTGGGGCAAGGGGGTCACTTGAAAGGCAGAGCCTCCCAGGGGACTCACAACAATAGGAGAGGATGTCCTTTGAGATCAGATGAGGACACTGTCATGTCCCAGCTGATGCCAGCAAGGAGGGGAACAACTGTCCAAACCCCACACTGGATGGCAGATCTCAGCAGATGCTGACAAGTGAGCCTTATTGGAATGAGGGCAGAGTGATGAATGACAGTGGAAATGGAGAATAACACAGTCCGGCAAATATCCGGAGACTCACTCTGATTGGATCAGGGCATGTCACACGTTCAAGCCCACTGAACCAATCACTGCAGCAGGAGAAGTGAGTGTTTCCATTGGAGGAAGGCTCTTCTCGCTCCACGTGTCCTCTTTCCCAGTTTCTCCCCACAAAGGCGACCACTGTTTATGGTTTCCTGTGTATCTTTTCAGAATGAGATGTTCTCCATTTACACAAACACATCTATGTGTATGTGTTCCCTCACTTTCTTTACTCAGTGTCAACCTACCATACATACCACATTACACTTAGGTTTTTGACTTAACGTAACCTAGAGACTTCATATCTGGTCTTACAAAAGCTACCAATGACCTCCCTGTCATCAAACACTCTCTACTACGCCAAGGCTGGGTAGGGGAGCCAGGTGGTGCCAGGAGAATCAATTCTTCTCCTGACTTAGGTCTTGTGTTCTGTCCCAATGCCTCTGCCTGCCCAGCACCCCTTGGTCACCATCCTGTATGAGCCAATCACGTCCATCTAGGGCCCCATCTACAAGAAGATGTGAAGCCACGTCTCCCCACCCCTCATCACAGCACCTGAGCCCAGTAACCTGAATGCAAGCCTTCTTAGAAGAAGCCACCTACCTATACCCTCACCACTCAAAGTGGGATCCATGGACCATCACAGCAGCAGCAGCACCTAGGCACTTTTAGAAATGCAACATCTCAGGCCCTTTGCAGAATCTTGGTCTTTATTTTAACAAGATCCCTAGTGGGATTCTTGGGCATATTTCAGTTTGAGAAATGCTAGTCTATACACCTTCTTCTGAGCACTTGGACTCTTCCAGCCCAAGAGGTTTCCAATTCACAGGCTGTTCCTGCACTTTGTTGCTGATATAAATACTCTCATCGCTGCCATATTGGGTTTATATTTAAGGATTCCCAAAATAAACCTGGCCCTTGTGTACACAAAGATGCTAGTGGTTCACCAGTTTGCAAGGAGGTGAGTTAGGGAAACCATGATCCTTTTTTGCCATCAATGGCCAGAAAAGGTTTGCAGGGGCCTCTTAGATACCTCCTGGCACATGATGCCTGCTTGCCTTTCCCCTGAAATACTGTGTTTATAAACAAAGCCACCTGTGAACCCATAAAGGGAAGTCTAAGTGGGATCCCTGCACTAGAGGATCCAGCATCTCCTACAGAGGCAGCTGATTCTCAGGAAGGAGCCATCTAGAATGGTCAGTCCCCCCTCCTGGGGCATTTTGGATGAAATGCTACCCTGCTGAAGTAGAAAAGGAAAGCCTCCCAGCTTTTACTATGGTTCTTGGTTCTTATCACCCCATGCAATTTAATTTTTTAAATAGATGTCAGTCCCTATTTTTTTGATAAATAGCTGAGTTTCTAACACGTGGACAGGTTACAGAAAAGAGCAGGTATGGGTCATGCAAAACCTTGGTGAAAAAAAGAAAATGGGAAAGTTTTTATCTTCTCACTATTTAGCACACAATTATAATGGTAGGAACACTCTAATTCCACAGCAAGGGAATGTCTACCCACACCATATGAGTCCATGAGAATGTGTGTTGACATTACTTAGACAGGGTGTGGGAATGGGAGATGGGGTTGGAGTGGGTGGAGGAGGTAGGCACATTTGACCATTTGTGTTATTACTAAAAAGTTAAAATCAAAAACAAAGCAAAACCATGTACTATACCGCTTCCTTATTTCTTTATTTTTTGTTTTGATGGGATTTAACATAAAATAATGCTGACCCAGCTGAAATCTTCAGATTTTGAATTCGACATCAGATCTCCATGCACCATATTTTTGACTTGCAAATGCCTTCCAAGAATAGCTGGAGTGTCCTTATTAAGCCCGGCTTGTGATGCATCCTTACTTAGCACCGTCTGCTCTGGCACTGTATAATTCATGGACTTGCCTTATGAAGTTAGGGAGGGATGGAAACCGTGACCAGCCCATGAACCCAAGCTGACACTTCAATTATTTTAAAAGGAATGCAGAGGAAGCTGAAATCTGACCAGCCTCTCAGCCCCACCCTCAGGGACCCCCAGCCCCGGCCTTTCTTTATCCAGGTTCCAGGTCCATCTGCATCAATGCTGGGGACATCGGATTTGGCCAAGGGAAACTGTCATCTTCGTTCCAGGCTTATACTGAGCGGTGACCCGGCATCTCTGGTGAGGATGGGGCAGCTCATGAAAAAGACTGTGGGTCTATGGTATTTAGAGTTGAGTTTCAATAATTTTAGCAAACAAGGATGAGCCTGATCATGGCAATAATAATCACCATAGTTACCATATATGAGCTCTTCCAGGCTGCCAAGCCCGGTACCAAGCACCGTTTAAGTATTACCTCAATTAAAACATACAGCAAAGTAGAAATAATTGTCCCATTTCACAGAGGAAGAGACTGCATCCCAGAAGCTGCCCTAAAGCTACAGATAAAGGCAAGAAAGTCCTAGATTCAAACACAGGTCTGTTGGGCCCCTAAGCGCCTGTGCCTAGTGAGTGCTCTGCACAGGGAATGCCCCAATGCCCAGGCCTGGGCATGATTGTCCTATGGGAAGAAATAACAGAAATGTTACATATGCTTTAAAATCTCATTTCAGCCTTTCTATTTTTGCACACTTTCATACATATTATTATATTTGAATGTACACAGTGAATAAACAAATATAGATATACACGTATTGATGACTGTGTGGTCTGATTTTTTTTCTTTACTGAAAAGCTTTGAGACCACTGCTCTTCACTCCTCCCTTGTAGTGACCCCTGCCCAGGGCTTCCACAGAAGGGCTCCAAGCAACCTGGCCCCCTCTCCTCAGGATCCTTTCTGGGGTCCTCATCTGAGACCCCTTTAGCCCCATGTGGACACTGGCAAGTTTGACTTCTCCACCGGCTTGGCACACAAAGAAACAGATGCATCTACTATCTGAAGACTACTAATTAGTGGTGGGGACTCTGACCAGACATTCACCTCCCTGGATCTCAGCTTCTTTGTTTACAAGCAGAAGGGGCTTTACCATAGGGGTCTTGGCCCCGTCAGGACATGTGAGGCTGAGGCTTCGTGTCCAGGTGAAAATGTGCTCTCCTTACATTTCATTTCATAAGCCTGCAGTTACGAGAAGGGGCCACACTCCTGCTGCTGTCCCTCCAGTCAGGTATGTCACCTTCATGGGGATCCCGCCTCTCTCCAGGTCTCAGTACTTTCACCTGTGCTGCATGAAGGAGGGGCTGTGGGTTATCCTGGGATCTAATGAGCTAGGTGTCATGTATATCCTTGGAAAATTCACAAGAACTCTCTAGATGAACCTCACATTCCTCGACTTCTGTCATCATAGATCCAGCTTAGCAGATGGCAAGGGTTTCTGTTCATTCAGAAGGTATTTCCTGAGCACCTTCAGTGCGAGGCACTGGGTCTCAGTACAGATTAAGCATCCAGACTCTCAAGGAGTTTCCATTGCAGTGGGGGAAACAAAAAAGAAGCCAGAAACAATTGAATAAGGGTAATTCCCACTGGAGATATGGGCCATGAAGGTCATATAAGAGGGCCACCTGCCCTGGGGAATAGGGGGTGGTCTTGAGAAGAAAGGGTGCCCTGTGTAAAGTCAGAAGGAAGAGCAGTCCGAGCGGAGGAAACAGTTGAGACAAAGCCCTGGGGAAAGAACGTGTTTGGTTTATTCAAGGGGCAGAAGAAAGTGCAGAGTGATTGGGGCTGAGGGAGCAAGGGCAGGATGTAGTCAGGGCTGCGTGAATAGCCAGGTGGTAACTCAGTGCAGAGAAAACACCACCCATAGGTACCAGCACTCCTGCCCCAGACAGGTCCAAACTCCCCTTTGAGAGATCTGCTTGATTTGAATATCCAAGGGAGCCCTTGCCACTTAAGACCAGAGACTGGGGGAACTAAGCTAAGCTGGAAGTTCAGGCCATGCAGATGGCCCACCCCATCCCACCCCTGCTCACTGACTTGGGAGGCTCTCTTCTCCCCACCTCCAGGTCTCTCCTCCATCATAAGGGGGCCTGGCATCTCCTGCTTTCGTGGTGATTGAGATGTGGCTGGCAGCATGTCTGCAGTGACGGTCCCCTGGGCTGTGCTCTGCCCCTGTAGTCAGCCACCCACCCGCTGGGCTGTGAAGCAGGGAGCTCATCTTGAAGAGTTTCTCCCTTGCTCAAGGCAGGCCAGCTAGGGAAAACCAGTGTCTTGGCTGAGGTCCTCTCCTCCCTCTGGGTGTCTGGAAGCACCGACAAACCCTCAGCTCTCAGGATTGACAAAGTCTGGAGGCAGGGCAGGGACACACAGACTGCAGCATTCACAGCCACCACCCAAAGTGAGTGACCCAGAAATACCGTCCCCTGTGTGCCTATCAGCTGGACCCAGCCCCTACACACACAGGACCCAGAGAGAGGCAGTCTTCCGCCAGGAAAGGAAGGCTGAGTCATAGTTGCTGGGAGTGAGAGGGCACCCCAGAGATGCCCCATGAAATGAGCAGGCTCATAGGAGTAATCCCAGTTCATACTATGTACCCGCTATGTGCCAGGCTTCACACCAGGCTCTTGACACTCAAAGCTTCTTACCTTAACCCACCTTCACTCAGCGAGTCTGAGACTCCATGGTTAGTACCACCTCATTTTATAGATGAGGAAACTGAGGTTCTGAGAAATAAACTAACAGCCATCACTGTGCTAGGAATGGCTGAGGGGAGTTGGAGCTGGCCTGCTACCTCTGCCCCATCTCTGCCTCCTTCTCAGGGCCTAGACCCTGTGCTGACCCTCTGCAGAGGTCAAGCCCAGGTCAGCTGCATGGGGTGTAAGCAGGGTCACAATCTCTATAACTGATGAACTTACAGCCAAATTGCAGAGACAAGAAAGCACTCAGGAAATGATTCTAGAGGAGTAGAATGTGGGGCTGAGTAAGAGAGAAAAGCACATTGAACTTGGGAGTCAGACAGACATGGGTTGGGATGTGAGCCGTCTGACCCTCAGTTTCCTTGCCTGTAAAATGAGCGTCGGCGGGGCACGGTGGCTCATACCTATAATCCCAGCACTTTGGGAAGCCGAGGCAGGCAGATCATGAGGTCAAGAGATCGAGACCATCCAGGCCAACATGGTGAAACCCCGTCTCTACTAAAAAATACAAAAAATAAAAAAATTAGCTGGGCATGGTGGCACAAGCCTGTAGTTCCAGCTACTCAGGAGGCTGAGGCAGGAGAATTGCTTGAACCCGGGAGGTGGAAATTGCAGTGAGTGGAGATCATGCCACTGCATTCCAGCCTGGCACCTGGTGACAGAGTGAGACTCTGTCTCAAAAAAAAAAAAAAAGGATCGTCATCCTGAGTCCTGCTCAAGGTGGTCCCTGGGAGCCTATGAGCACTGGCATGGTACACTGTGTGCTATGAGCATTGCATGAGTGTTTCCTTGCTTCTTTCTTAGCATTATTTTTCTATCGCTCAAAATAAGTACAGTAAGAATTTGGAGAAGGAAGGATTCCAAGTGCCCTAGAATTGTCAGGACAGGCTTCCTAGAGGAGCTGGGACCTGGGCCTCCACTGTACGTGCTGCATCTGATCTCAGCAGAGCTGAAGGTGTCATCATTTTCCAAGTATGCCATTGTTCTGAGATTCGGTTTCCTCATCTGTTAATGGAGATGAGCGTAACTACTTTATCAGTAGATCATACACATAGAGCTGTCCTGCAGGATGGAAGGGAGTGTAAAGCCCAGAGATTTGGATCCAGCCAGAGTTCTGTCACTATGGGTTTCCCTAGGCAGGTCACATTTTGTCTCTATAATTTTGTCTCTTCATCTGTCAAATGGGAATTTTGTAGGGGTTTTTTTTAAGTCACTAGATAAGTCACTTCACCTTCCTAGAAGCTGCTTCCTCATTGGTAAATTGACCTGGTTGTAGCTTTCCAAGTTTTTTTCTCTTGACTTTAAAGTCCCTGTGGCTTGGATTCTAAGCTAGGGCCCACTCTGTCCCCATATCCTCTCCGCCCCTGTGCCAGCCAAGACAGCACACCTAGGGGAACCGTGTTCAGGTTCAGAGAGAGAATAGAAATGCTTCTGGACCATATCCTCTTTCCGGGTGGCCGTTAAGAGAAACAAGAGGGACAGGTACCAACGAGGAAGAAATTGACCTTGGAAACACTGCAAAATATAAGCCAAACTCTCCCTACTAGCTGCTGGCAGGGTCCCCCCACCCCGGCCCCTGTCAGCTACAGAGGCACGTCAGAGCACTTCCTGTCTCATTTGGGGCAGGGCTGGCCAGGTTGCTCGTGCAGCCCAGCCCCAGCCTGGGTAGGGTGCTCTGATCGCAGCCCGGTCACATGTAAGGGCAAGCAGAGGACTATTTCTGATCAATGGTGAGGAGCCAGTGGCAGGTGACAAAACCTGGTGAGTGTGAGCGGCCACAAATGGGCCCTGGGCTCCTGGGCATGGAACTGTCCCCACTCTTGGTTTCCCACTTCCTGGGGTGCATTACTCTCTTACAGCCCCACCCTACACCACCACCCTCACGCAGTGGCAAACTCAACACTGTCCCTCCCACCCGGACAGAGTTCTACACCTGGGGCACCATCAGTGGGGTGTTAGGGTTAGGTAGTTTGCCAAGTTCAGGGTTGGGACGCTCAGCTTTGAGCACCTCCCACTATATGGAGAGCTCTCAGAGAAGGTCTGGAGACTTATGGCCCAAT
Organism: Cheracebus regulus; assembly: GCA_963574635.1. NCBI lineage: Eukaryota > Metazoa > Chordata > Mammalia > Primates > Pitheciidae > Cheracebus > Cheracebus regulus. Next base: position 233,125 of record CAUYQU010016518.1, on the reverse strand, counting down.
GTCCCTAGTCTCTAGAACAGAGCTCCACTTTCTAGGGAGCTCTCTCCAGTGCCCACCCCACCATTCCTTCCGGCATCACTTTCTTCTCGGGAGGAGGTGAAAAGGTCATAGGAGGAAGTCGAGGAGGGTGGGCAGGAGTCAGCTGGGGGGTCAGGAGGGATCAGACAGGCACAGAGCCAGCTGAGGGGGCTGCACACACCAGCCTGACCCTCCGTCTGCCTCTTCCCTTCTCCTCCTTCCTTCTCCTCATAGACGTTAACTAAGCAACTGCTACGTGCCAGCCCTGTCTGAGTTCCTGCACGTGCACAGCTGCCTCACACTCAAACTCTGCACTCTGGCCTGCTCTCCTGCTGAAGCCGAGGGACCCTGTGGCAGGTAAGAGCAGAAAGAGCTCCTCAGCCTGTGAGCCTGGCCACTGCCACTATTTTAGAAATGTGATCACTAAGGGCCTGAAAAAAGCCTTCCCCAAAGGCAACCTTCTTGGGACCAAAGCTCCTGCCTGCGGAGGCAGAGGAGGCCCTGGCCAGGAAGCACGAATTCCACGTAGGGATGTCTATGGGGCACCTGCCGTGCACCCAGCACTGTGTTGGACTGTGGGGAGAGGGGTTGAGTCAGGCGTGATCTGGGAATGGGGATGCACACACACAGAGCCAACTCATCCCTTGGTGCCTGTGGGGCTGCCCTAGCGTTGGAGGCACTTAAGGAATGTCCAACGATCTTTCACACGGAGGAGGGCACAAGCCCCCTGAGCCCCAGGGTACTGCTGGCTTGCTCTGCCTCGCACCTGCATGGCGACATGGAGCCAAGAGCTCATCTCTGCTTCTGAATCATTAGCTTCTGAGTCAAGGGAATATGGAGAAAGAGTCTGGCGGGGGGAAGGGGGGACATCAGACACTCATTCGGTGGCTGGCAGCCCCTGTTCCACTCAGCAGCCCTACCTGCCCCCTCCTCAGCTTCCCCTTTACCAGCACCCTCCCACCAGCACCATTCTGGGGTCCCATTACTCGGGGTTCAAAAGACCAGAATACAAATGATGGAATGACAGGACAGCAGAGCAGAAGAGGGGCTCAGAGTAGAATAGGTCTTGCAGGGTACCCGCCACGTGACAGCCCAAGGGTATTGACAAGCCTCATGGTGAGCATCCCAATGCTGAGGTCCAGAGAGGTGCAGCGCCTTGCCCAAAGTCACAGAGCAAGAAGGGGCAGCAGTGAGTCCAGAGCCCCAGTCTCTGCTCTCATCTCAGACTCCACCCACCCCTCCACTCAGGTGGCTTCCCCAGCTGGTTTCACACACTGGCTGAGTGTCCAGGCCTGGTGTTCCTGCAGCTCAGAGAGTGCCTGGTGGGGCGCGGAGAATGGGAGGGTGCAGAGAAAAAGCAGGAGAAAACAGAAAGTGCCAGTGATTCACATTTTGAAATGTCGTGTTATTCCAGGCGCTTTCTCGCTTTGCCACCACCTTCATCCACCCCCCACTTGCCATCTTGAGAACCGGCTGCAGGGTGGCTGGGGCGGGGGGAGGAGGCTGAGATCATATCCAGGGAAGCTGTGTTTCCACCCTGCCCACTGAGAAGCCCGAGGGTGAATGAGCCGTCGGATGAGCATCGGGCGGGGAAGCAAGCGGCCTGGGCGCCAGCCCTGGCTTTGGAGTCGGTTGCTGTGAGACCTGGGCGAGTCCCTAGGCCTCTCTGGACTTCCTTTACTGACTTCCCTGGCGCGTAAGATGGGGAAGTGGGAACAGTTTGTGACTCTCATGACTAGCTGCATATCAAAGCAAAACAAAACAGATTCTTGGGCTGCACCCCCAGAGATTCTGATTCTCTGCATTGGAGACAAGGCCTGGGAGTCTGATTTTAAAGCACGCCCTAACCCCCACCCACCCTGGTGGTTTAGTGCAGCCAGTCTATGGAGGCATGGTCAGAAAGCTCCTGGTTATGTGTTTCCATTTATCTCCAGGACTCATTTGCCTCCTCCAAAATGCCCTCCTGGATTTACCCAGCCCTGCTTGCCGCATCTAACCCTCCTCACTTCTGGCCCTGCCTCCCTGCCCAGGCTCTCCTGCTGCTCCTCAAAAGCATTTGGTCATTCGTGCCTGGGTGTGCACATGTGCATATGTGTGTGTGTATTCTACGTGCTCAGCAAGACGAATCTCCTACAAAGAGCAGAGGAAGTCACTCGGCGCTGAAGCCAGCTAGCCCCACGTTTGGAACTGGACTCTGCTGCCCAAGGTTGGGTGACCCTGGAGAAGAGACATAGCTTCCCTGAGCCTGCATTTCCACCTCCCTTAGAAGGCCTAGCCAGACCTTGCCTCACTGGGCCACATGCAAGGCTCCCCTGAGGTGGCGTACAAAGCACCTGCCGTGAGGCCTGGGAAGGGATGTCAGTGGACAGGAAAGCAAGCCCAGGGGGACTCTCCCAGAGGGATGTGTGTTACCGTGAGAGGTCTGGATCCCTTCCTCCTGGTGTGTGCCTTTAGGCAGATGGCCGCCAACGTAGATCCTCAATAAAGAATGGGTCCACCCCAGTGTCACTCAGGGTCCCCATAACAAACAGAACTGAAGAGACACAGATGGAGGGGCTGGTGACTGAGGTGGGCAGGGAAGGAAATCTGAAAGGGATGGGGAGGCTCCTGGACTAGAGCAGCTGACAGCTGTCCCCAGCCCAGACCTGCAGGGCAGGGCAGGATGGCGTGGCCAGAGGCCAGCAGGAGTGGGAGCTGTGGAGGAGGGCCGCCCCACAGGAGCACAGTCACAGAGGGAGGCAGCTCTTCCCAGAGACGTGCATCCCGGAGGCAGAAGCAGGGGAGAAACAGCCCAGCTCCTCTCTCCTCCCACCATTGCTTCTCATTCTGCTGCCTCCCGCTGGCCAAGCCCAGGCAGTGGTCAGAGGCATGGACAGCCCCTAGAGTTCCCCTCCTGGGGTACAGAGCAGGGCAGAGAAGCAGAGACAGTCTGTCTGGCAGGTTGCAGGGAAGAGCAGGGCAAACAAGCAGCTCCTTGGGCAGCCTCTGCCGCCTGGGCGTGGGAGGGGGGCGTGGCTCATCAACCAGAAGACAGGTTTGAGTCTCACCTCTACCACAGACACAAAGGGTGACATCAGGAAGTCGCTTCTCTCCAGGCCTCCGTTTCCTCATCCTTAAACCACTGGGGTTAAACTATCTGTCCTGAGCCACCTCTTCCAGGCTCGACCTGCACTTCTCCTCCCCTGCCTTTTCAAGAGAGGAGAGAACCCTGCTGGACAGGAAAATGGGCTTGGAGAGGAGGGAAGCGTAGCAAATGGAAAATTAATTCTGGGCGGTAAAGAGCAGAGGCTGTTGTTTGTGATGTATAACTTACTCTTTGTGTCAAACTGTGTACTGTGTATATCAGTGGGCTGGCAAGAAAACCGAGATCTATTACTTAGAGTTTAATCTGTTCTCCGTGTTGGAGAAGAGAGAGGGAGGGGGAAAGAAGACTACAACTTTAATCACAGGCCTGACTCGATGTGTCAAGCTGCTCTCGGGTGTGTTAGTAAAATGATGTCGGATCACAGTCTTCCCAGACAGCTCCGCACACTGCGGCTTCATCTGCTGAGCCGTAAATTAGCACACCTACTTTACCCTCTTCAGGTAAAACCAGTAATTTAGCTGAAAAATACACACACGCACACATGCACACAGAGCGTGTAAGGGAGAGCTCAGGAGAGGGGGTTGCCACCCCCCACCCCGAGCAAGAAATAGCTAAAAATGAGCAAACCGGGAGGAAAATGACACCTCGGCTGCGCCTCCTGTCATTAGCGCCTGGGCTCCTGGTGCCATCCCTACAGCCAGCCCACCTTCCTTTCTACCTGCCTCAGTGCCTCCCCGACCCCCACTACCCCTTTTCGCCATGAACCGTAAATTACATGCTGACACCTTTAATTTGTGCAAAGTATGCCTGGCTGCGCCTGGCACCAGCAGCCGGCTGCTATAATAAGGTCAATCTATATTCATTGTCGCAGCACTTGATGTGCCAGATAACACAGGGAGAGAGCGCAGTGGTGGCTTCTCCGGGCTGGGGGGTGAGGTGGGGGTGCCCATTGCCACTCATCACGGCCTGGCACCAGTTGGCTCATCACTTATGCATGGCATGAGCGATGTTATGATTTAGCTAATCACCATCAGTTATTCATCCGATCGCTGCCTAGAGACGACAGTAGCACATGCCTGCCTGCCCACGCCAGAGAGGGAGGCCCCTGTCCACTCAATACCACAGAAAGATCACTCAGTGGGTCTGATTGTCCTTTCTGGGGAGGGGCCCAACAAAGGTAATAGCCCAGGATTGTAGACTCCTAGGCTTGAGAAGGAGAAGCTGCTGTGAGTGCCCTGTGGGTAGGGTGACGGATGGAATGTCTCTGGATCCTAGGGCCCAGCCAGGAATGGGCATCTCACTGATACATCACATGGCAGGATTCCAGGCTTTGAGGTCACAGAGTTCTGGGTTCTAATCCCCACTCTTCCACTTCCAAGTCGTGAGAACTTAGTCAAGTCACTTAACCTTTCTGGGCTGCAGTTTTTCAACAGCATAACAGGGAAACAACTCCATTCCTGACAGGAAGAGTGTGCAGATGCAAAATGTGGAATGTGTCTGACATAGCAGGCACTCAGTCAATGACAGCTGCTAGTATCAGAGCCCCGGTGGATCTATCACATGCATGGCTGGGTGAATGTCTGCTTTCCATGGGGAATGCAGATCTAAAAGACTCATGAGGGATGGGGCTGGGACCAGCAGGTGAGCCCATTTGAGACAATACCCCCTGGCATGAGGCTATGAAGAGACAGGTCTCAGCTTTTGACATGTTTGAGCAAGAGGAGACCCAAGTATCAGATCCATGGCTGGGGAGGCTCAGAGGCAGGCACGAACCAGGTTCTCAGCCTCGAGCAGGCTGGAGACAAACAAAGCTGAGTGTCCCCAGCTTATAGAGCTGAAGGGACTTGGAGATTGTTCAGCCCAACACTTCATGCTAGAGATTGGGCAACAGAGGCAGAGAGGGAATTGACTGGTTCTAGGTGGTCCAGCCAGTAAGGGGCAGGGCTAGGGTCCTGGCCTGGGCTTCTGACTTTGTAACTCTTCTTGCTGCTCTGCAAGGCAGCCCCAAAGAGGGGCAGAGGACCTTCAGACTTTGAGGGGATGCCCTTGGGATCATCTGAGCCTTCTCTCTTCTGGACGCTCAGTCAGGAGTGCACAGTGTATGCTCCTAGCTCTGTCCATAGCCCTGTAGGCAGTGAGAGGGAAGGGGTCAAACCCTCAGCCTTCAGGGGATCCTCAGCTTCCTTAGCTACACAATAGAGCCAAGAGGATCTGCTCCTAGGAGCTAATGAGAAGATTAAGTGAGACCACCTGGGCAGACCAGATGAACACTCTTTTCCCTTCCAGCCAACAAGCTTAGAGTCTAAAGACGGTAGCTGGGCTGACAGCAGCCTAAGAGATCACCTAAATCAAGCTGTGCAAAAGCAGCCAAGTTGAACGGTTGATTCTGCAGCCTGGAAACAGACTCAGCAAACACCTCACTGTCCCAGCAACATGCTGGCTCTTCCACTGCCACCCCTTTGTCCCTTCTATTCCCTCCCCGAGGAAGGCCCTGCCCAACCTCACAGCTCCCCAAATCCAGCTCATCCTCCCAGGTCCTGCTCAGATCCACTTCCTCCAGGAAGCCTCTTCTCTCTCCTGGGCATGAGCAATGCCCTCCCCTACCTGCAGCCCCCACCCCTTCCTCACCCAATGTGGGGCTCCCTCTCTAACCACAAGTGATTAGGCCCCAGATTGAAGCACTGGGAGACTGAGCCATTATTTTAGAGCTAAGCAGCCTTAGGCCACTCCGGGTCTCTCTTCCTGGGCAAAGTTTCCAGCAATGTTTGAGCTCTGAAGGGATCATAAGGGCCAGGCCAATGGGTATCTCTATGGAAACTGGCGCCTCTAGGCTGAATTTCCCCTGTCTCTCTGGCATTTGTTTAAAGAAATGCAAATGTTCTCGCCAACCTGGGCTTGAGCCCTGAGATGTCTTCCCATTGCAAGAAGGTAACGTCCCTGTCCCACCTCTGCCCAGCCCCTCTCTGCTCCTGCCCCCGAGGCCAGCCCAGGGCTGGTGGCTTTGCGCATCTTCCCATGTATCACAATTACCCACACACCTGTGCCGTGGGTGCCTGCCAAGCCTCAGCACAGTGTCTAGTGCTCAATCGCCCTTGAAATGCGTTTCATCTCTTACCTGCAAAACTTGGACAGCGTGGAGGGCGGGGCTTCCCACCGCAAGTGAGACCATCAGCCTCCTACTACCAACTGGTGGGTCTGCCTGGCTTGACACTCCACGCCCATCAGCCTGAGCACAGCTAGAGAGCTCCTGCAAGCCCAGGGTGAAGCCCACACCCCTCATCCTGCAGCATCCTGTCACCCACTCACAAGTGACCGTGGCCTCATTTTGCTTCTGAGGAACTGGAAACCACAGGGATGTGGGATCTAAGCCTCCCACAGAAACAGAGCTCTCCAGCCTCCAGGAACAGCACCCCCTCTCCGTGCTGGGGGCTCAGGCCCTGTCATCACAAGCAGCCCATACCCTCAGCCTCTGTTTCGAATGCTTGTTCTGACACTCGGCTGCCCCCGGTACACCAGTTACTCCTGTTTCCTCTCCCACACCCCCACAGACCCTGCTGTTGCTTTTCCCAAAACATTTGCCCTCCCTTTCCCTTTCAAAGCCCCATCCCCTCTGAATCCATGTCCACAGACTTGACCTCTCACCACTGCCCACCGGGTTGCACCTCGCATTCATTACAGACTTAACTGACACATCTGCCCTGTCTTCCTCCCCACCCCGCATCCTGTCGTCAGTTTTGGTGACTTCAACATCCACTTTGCAGATCCACCCGACACTGGGGCTCCTCTGTTCCTCTACCAGGTTGGTCCAACCATTTGTCACCCTCCTCCCAACCTCCTCCCATGGGCATCACACCGTGTACCATTGTGAAAACTGCACCACCCACACAGTCTCCACTTCAAGCATCCCACCAGGTGACCACCTGTCATCCTTCCAGATGACAAGCAATCCCTCCCCCTCACCAAGCCCTCCCACCCCTCACCCTCCTCTGTCACCACCACCAGCCCTCTGCCGTCACATGTGTCTTTCATCTTCTTTTCTCCCCTTACTTCTTCATACTTAAAGACCATGTCCAACCTTGGTTAAATACAATTACCCACCTGCTCAATGCCTGCATCCACACAGCGAAATAAAGGTAGAGAAAAAACCAACTGGCTTCCTCTAAATTCATAGCCTGGCATCTCAACTGGGCCCTGGGGTTGCTCTGCAGCACTGCTACAGTTGTCTTGTGGCCTAAGTGTGCACTTTCCTTCTCTAGAGCAACTGTCTCAGCTTTTCTCCTCTCCCCACACCCCTCACCACCCCCAGCCTTGCTTGCCTCATGCTTTGTTCAGAAAATAGTATCAATCACAAAGGTCATCTTCCCATCGTGAAAACTGGCAGCCTACCTCCTGCTCCTGTGGATGAAGACCACTGCTCTGCCCAAAGCCATTCCCTCCAGGTGGGTCTTGGATCCCACTTTTGTTACCTGAACCATAGGTACCTCCTCTTTCTGCACATCCCCTCCTCCTTCTCCATTAGGTCATCCACAGCAGGCTGCTTCAGGATCTCTTGTGATACACGAACAGCTCCACTGTGCTCCACTTCTCTCTCTAGCTTCCATCTCAATGTTCTCTCTCCTTCACTGCAAAAAGTGTTTAAAAAATCATCTGCAGCTCCTGCTTCCACCTTCTTAGTGGGCATTATGTCCCCATGGCTTAGCTAAGTCAGCATTCATCATGTCACCACTGATCCCCAAGTGTGCCGTCCACTCTCTCTTCCTTTCACTTGACCTTTCAGCAGCAACTAATGCAGGACCTCTTCCCACCTCTTACCGTGCTTTGTGTTTGGCCTCCACTCCTTCCTCTTCTGGGTTTCTTCCTACTCCCTGTCTGCTCCTTCTCAGTCTAACTGGCCAACTCTGCCTCCATGTCCAACCCTCTATGGGCAGAATAATCTCAGGGCAAATCCGCGTACCTCTTTCTTTTCTCTTTTCCCAATGGTCCCAAGATAACTTCATCCCATCCAATTGCATAAAATGCCAGGTCTCTGTCATGACTGCACACCCCCATCTCCAGTCCTCGGCCACTCCTTGTGTATTCCACTATGGAAGTATATTCCACGGTGGGAGTGGATTCCACTGTGGGAGTGGATTCAACTGTGGGAGTGTTTTCCACTGTGGGAGTGGATTCCACTGTGGGAGTGCATTCCACTGTGGGAGAATGACTAGGAGCCATCTCAAAATTAATCCATATGGCCAAAACTGAACTCTTGGCTTTTCCTTCAAACTTGCTCCTCCTCCCTGCTCCCTAGACTTCCCACCTCTGTCAATGGTACCACCACCCATTCATACTTAAGCAAAATATCCCAGAGTTATCTCAAATTCCTCTCTTCATCCCCCACACCCAAGCAATCAGCAAGTCCCTGACAATCCCACCCCCAACACACACCCCAGTCTGTCCACGTTCCTCCATCTCTTCATGGCCACCCCAATCTGGGCCAGCACCACCTCACTGCTGGACTAAAGTCTCACTCCTGGGCCTCAGTGATGCCCTCCTCTACCTGCAGCCCCCCCACTTCCTGACCAAACATGGGGTTCCCTCTCTAACCACAAGTGATTAAGCCCCAGATTAGAAACACTGGGTGAGTGAACCATTATCTTAGAGCTAAGCAGACTTAGAGCTAACTCTCCCTGGGTCGGTACTGCCCATCTGCAAAACGGACAGGCAAAGGTGGCGTGGTGTACTCCCTGTGGCCCCAGGCATCACATTCCTGGGTAAAGTTTCCAGCAATGTTTGGGCTCTGAAGGGACCATGAGAGCCAGGCCAATGGGCATCTCTATGGAAACTGGTTCCTCTAGGCTGAAGGAGGGTGGACCCTCCAGGCCAGGTCCCTGCCTCCACTACTGCCCTCCCACTGCCCTCGCCATGCAGCAGCTCGGGTCAGCTTTGTATAATGGAAATCAGGCCATGCCACTTCCCTGCTTAAAACCCTCCCGTGGCTTCCATCACCTTTTGAATAGAATGGAAACTTCTCATCCCGCACAGGGTCCCCATTGCCTACTCCCTACCTGCTCCACCATCCTTCTTGTGGCTTCTTCCCTCCTGCTCACAGGGCAGCAGCTGCATCTCATCAGGATTCCAGACAGGAGGACTGGGAAGGGGAAAGGGCAAAATGGGGCCTGCCTGGGAGCTCGTCCATTTTCATCAAAATAGTAATAACTTTTCTGGGATCCCCATCCAGGAGACGTCTGCTTATAGCTCACTGGCATGACCACATCACGTGGACACCCACGGCTTTAGGAGAATTTGGGAAATAGAGTTTGTTCGTTCATTCATTTTAGAGATGGGGTGTCTCTCTGTTGCCCAGGTTGGAGTGCAGTGGTGTAATCATAGCTCACTGCAGTTTCAAACTCCTGGGCTCAATTGATTATCCTGCCTCAGCCCTCTCAGTAGCTGGGATTACAGGCACACACCACCACACCTGGCTAGTTGCTTTTTAAATTTTTTGTAGAGACAGGGTCTCACTATGTTGCCCAAGCTGGTCTCAAACTCCTGGTCTCAGGCAGTCCTCTCGCTTGGCCCCAAAGCTCTGGAATATTTGTTTATTTTTTAAGATGTGCCTGTTGCTGCCCTAAATAAAAGTGGGGTCACCTAGGAAGGCAGAAATGGAGAATGGAGTGGCTGGTCCACCAGTGCCACCAAGACAGACTGAAAGTTCCGTGAAGTGGGACCACGTCTTCTCTTCTGGGTCAGGCTCAGATTTTGGAATCCTGTGTCCAGTAAACAGCTACTGAGGAGCTGTTTTTTTTTTTTTTTTTTGCCTTGTCAAATCCCTTGCATGGCCCAGCATTAAAGAGATGAACCAGGCTGGGTGCGGTGGTTCATGCCTATAATCCCAGCACTTTGGAGCCGAGGCAGGTAGATCACAAAGTCAAGAGATTGAAACCATCTTGGCCAACATGGTGAAACCCCATCTCTACTAAAAATACAAACATTAGCTGGGTGTGGTGGTATGTGCCTATAGTCCCAACTACTCAGGAGTTCAAGGCAGGAGAATTGCTTGAACCAGGGAGGTGGAGGTTGCAGTGAGCCAAGATTGCACCACTGCATTCCAGCCTGGTGACAGAGCAAGACTCTGTCTCAAAGAAAAAGAGACCTTTTTTTTTTTTTTTTTTTGTCACCTTTCTTGCCCTGTAGAGGCTCACTAAGGCTGGGAGAGAGGTTGCCCAGCAAACCTGGCATGTCAGGTTCTGCACAGGTGGACACAGAAGGGGCCGTAAAGGCACAGAAAGTGCATCCTACATCCTTGCATCCTCCTAGCTCCATGCATCCTTCTTGAGAGAAAGGAGGCAGCCCCACAGAGAGGGCCCTTGAGCTGTAAGCAGGAAGCAGAGAAGGCAGGAGGAGCAATACGGTGATGAGGGCGGCACGGCCCAAGGGGTGGAGATGCGCACGGGCACCCTCTGTTTGGGAACTCGTGAGTAGTGTGGCAGAGTTGCAGTTTAAGAGGAGGAGCAGTGAGGAAGAGGGGAGGGCAGCTCGGGTAGGAGAGAAAAAAACCTAACTGTGAAGGGCCTCAGAGGTCACACCAAGAAGCTGACATTTTCCTGTAGCAGTCATCAAAGGGGTGTCAGCTGAAGGGCAGTAAGATCAGATTTGTGAGCTTTTCTGTTTTTGCTTTGTTTTGTTTTTGAGGCAGGGTCTCGCTGTGTCACGCAAGCTGGAGTGCAGTGTCACCATTATAAGCTCACTGCAACCTTGACCTCCCAGGCTCAAGCAATCCTCCCACCTCAGCCTGCCGAGCAGCCAGGACTACAGGTACATGCCACCGTGACCAGCTGATTTTTTCTATTTTCTGTAAAGATGGGGTCTCACTATGTTGCCCAGGCTGGCAGATTTGGGTTTTAGAAAGGACATTCTGGCAGCAATGGATGAGGTGGGTCAAGAGACGGAGGCAGGGAGATCATGTAGGGGGACGTTAAAGCAATCCTGGTGAGAAATCAAGAAGGCCTGAATTAATGGAAAGGGAGAAGAGATGGATCCTGAAGACAAAGAGAGAGATTCACCGAACCACCAGGAAAGATCAGGCACCGGCCTTTCTCTCTGCTTGGAGATCTACTCCTGCCCCTGAGTCCTACCCTTTCCATGCTCCTCTGTCACCGCATTCTTCTTTGTCATGCAACAGACCAGACTAAGTGACTATATATATATATATATATATATATATATAGGCTGGAGTGCAGTGGTGCGATCTTGATTCACTGCAACCTTCACCTCCCAGGTTCAAGTGATTCTCCTGCCTGTATTTTTAGTAGTGAGGGGTTTCACGTGTTAGCCAGGATGGTCTCAAACTCCTGACCTCCTGATCCGCCAGTCTCAGCCTCTCAAAGTGCTGGTATTACAGGCGTGAGTTATTGCTCCCGGCCCTGAGTGACTCAGGGTGACTCAGGTGACTATCTCTCTCCCCTTCTGGTTGTAAGGCCAGAGTATGTCTGATTTTGCAACACTGTACCCAGTTCCAGCACCCTGCCCGTCACTGCTGATGTGTGGTAGAAACACAGTGCACGTTCACAGGAAGTATGGACCATGCAATGGTGATGATGTGGCAGCAGGAAAAAGGGTAAATGCCATTCTCAGAACTCAGATTATATCCTATGGGGGCCAGGAAGACACAGGGAGTTTTAAGTATAGAGGGGACATGGTCAGCTCTGCATTTGAGATTAATCCATCTGGCAGCTGTGGAAGATGTATTTGAATAGGGCAAGACTCAAGAGAGGGGAACCAGTCCAGAGCTAGTTCTAACACTCCAGGCAAGGGAGGATGAGACCTGAATTTGGAGAGAGGAGAAGGAATAGAAAAGAAGGATCAGCCTGAGACGTAGCAAGGAGGTGGGAGTGGTGAAGTCTGATGATAAACTGGAAGACACTCAATCGGTTGGCTTAGGCAATCGGGTCTATGATATCATTTGCTGAGACTGGGCAGTGGGTAGGGGGAGGTGCCATAATGAGCTCCCCTTGGGACCTGTTGAGGCTAAGATAACTGTGGAGCATTCTAGAGAGAAATGCAATAGGCTAGCTATGTGAGACGAAGGTCAGGGTGGAGCCTAGGGCTAGAAGTAGAGATTTGGGAGTCATTGGCTCAGAAAGGCAGTGACCACAGTGACATGGGAGACTGAGAGTCACCTGGAAAGGCAATGTCAAGTGAGAAAAACAGTAGCTGAATGAGAGAGCCATCAAAAGTGCCCACCTTTGAGGGTCTGCAGAGGGAAAGGACCCTTCAAAGAGAGAGGAGAAAAGGAAACGAGGAAACCAGGACAGAGTAGTGGTGTCCCAGGTGCCGAGGAAGAAAGTTCAGGAAGGATGAGTAGTCAACAGGGTCAAAATCCAGTGAGAGACCTAACAGTCTCTGCTGGTTTTGGCAACATCATGGTCACTGGTGACCTTTGCCAAAGCAGTTTCTATGGTGCTAGGGGTGGAATCATGTTGCTTCAGGCTGAGGAACATGTCAGGAGTAAGAAAGTAGAGGCAGCTCAGTTAGTTAATGGCTTTGTTACAAATGATATTCCACCTTCTTCCAAAAAAGAGCCCACTATAAAATATACATTACAATGATCAAGTAACATAGCATAGTTAAGAACCTAGAACTGTGCCAGGCATACAGTGCTACCCAGTACAGGTTAGGTATATTTGCTTCTTACAGTAATAGGCATATATCCAATAATACTGTTAAAACAGAAAATTAAAAACCATGTACAAAGACCTGAAAGAATTCGAAGACAGGATTTGAACACCCATATTCCCAGCAGAATTATTCACTATAGCCAAGAGGTAAAAGTAACCCAGATGTCTACTGATGGATCAATGGATAAACAAAACCTGGTATATACATACCATGGAATATTATTTAACATTTCAAAGGAAAGGAGGGGCCAGGTTTGGTGACTCATGCCTGTAATCCCAGCACTTTGGGAGGCCAAGGTGGGTGGATCACTTGAGGTCAGGAATTTAAGACCAGCCTGGCCAACTCCCAACCATGGTGAAACCCTATCTCTACTAAATACACAAAATATAAATTAACCATGAGTGGTGGTGCACACCTGTAATCCTAGCTGCTCAGGTGGCTGAGGCAGGAGTATCACTGGAGCTGGGGCGGGTGAGAGGTTGCAGTGAGCCGAGATCACATCACTGCACCCCAGCCTAGGCGACAGAGTGAGACTCTGTCTCAAATAAATAAACAAACAAACAAATAAATAAATGGAAGGGAATTCTGGCATATGCTACAATGGGCGAACCTTAAGGATGTTATGCTAAGCGTAATAAGCCAGTCAAGAAAGACAAACACTGTGGGGAAAGTAGAGTGGTGGTTGCCATGGGCTGAGGGGAGAAAGTAAGGGGAAATCATTGTTTAATGGGTATAGGGTTTCAGCTTGGGAAGATCAAAAAACTGTGGGCTGGGCGCATTGGCTCATGCCTGTAATCCCAGCACTTTGGGAGACCAAGATGGGTGGATCACAAGGTCAGGAGATCAAGACCATCCTACACGGTAAAACCCCGTCTCTACTAAAAATACAAAAAAATTAGCTGGGCGTGGTGACACATACGTGTAATCCCAGCTACTCGGGAGGCTGAGAGCAGAAAACCACTTAAACCCAGGTGGTGGAGGTTGCATTGAGCTGAGATCATGCCACTGCACTCCAGCCTGGGTGACAGAGCAAGACTCCATCTCAAATTTAAAAAGTTCTCAAGATGGATGGTGCTGTTGGCTACACAGCAAAACGAAAGCATTTAACACTGCTGAACTGTACACTTCAAAATAGTTTTAAAAAATACTTTTTATGCTATGTACATTTTACCACAATAAAAAATAAACATGTACAAAGAAAAAGAAAAATATATATTACAATGTGGGCTAATACAAGTGCTGGAATGGAGCACTTCATGCCTGAGCTTTCTGGTAACCAAGCTATGAAGAGAGATGTTTGAGTCTGATGTTTAATAAAAGGAAAAATATTGCTGTTTCCAGATATCTCAGTGTCCACCCCACCCCCAGCCCTGGCCAGGACTCAATTATAGCAGGGCGTTTGCCTCAGTGACTCTTAGACAAGAGGCACTGGAGAGCTTGCAGGACAACGCAAAAATCAACAGTTGCCTCACAGAATGCAAAGGCACATTCGTGACATAACCGTTTGTGGTGGTGGTTCTGGAAGAAACGTGAGAGAAAACCAATGAAACCCAACTCGAGAGCCTTTCTGGTGGGAATGAAGCTAATGAGGGCTCAAGACGAAGATTTCCAGGAAGGAACTTGGAATTCCCAAAACACTTATTCGCTTAGTGGTTGGGGCCTGCAGGGTTTCCAAAGAGAGGCGTCCTACAGATTGGGTTAAAGATGGGGGTCCAGATGTTACCAGCACAGAGGTGGTCACCATAGCCAGGGGTGAGAGTACACTGTCCAGGAAAAGTGTAGAGCCCCAGGGGGTGCTGCCTCATAGACACCCCCATTTCACCAAAGACTGGAGAGCAGGCAGTAGCTGGGTATTTTTAGTGAGCATGCAGGAGTGAGAACTGGTATCTTCTGACTCCCTGTCAAGTGTACTTGCCATTGTCCTGGAAACTTCTCTGTTCAGGGGAAAGAACACAATGCTGGTCATCAGGAGGCCTGGTGGGAATCTTGTGGTTGCCACCTCGGGCTCTGTGGCTTTAGATAAGTTACACACTCTCTTGCAAGCTCAGGTTCTTTGTCTATGGATGGTACAAATTTAACAGTTCCTTCCTTGCTTTCCTTAGAAGGTTATTGGGAGCAGAAGAGTGGCTGGAGAGGACTTTAGTCTGTGCCCACCTCCTGTTTCCCTTATAATTTCAACAGACATCAGTCCAAGTGCAAACAGTGGGCTCATTGTATAATAGCTGCTCCAGAAAGCCCCCAGCCTCCTTTCCTATTCGCTGACCTCAGACCCACCGGTAGATATTCTCAACCTGCCCCTTGTTGGGAGATCAACTCTCATGAGCCATGTGATAGCAGAATGCCACCTTCAAACCACTGACACACATGGATGATCGTCACTCAGTGCCTCAGAGTCTGTTCTAGCTCTCAAGGCAACAGTGATACCCTTCGCCAAGCCAGGAAGCTTGGGAGGGTGGTGTCTGCTGTTCAAACATGCTGCATTTGATGAACCTATAGGCACTTCAAGTGGAGAGACCTGGGTGGTGGCTGCACGTGAAGGCCTGAAATCCCTGGTAGGTCTAGGAAAGAGAGAGAAATTTGAAAAGCATCAATACAGAGGTGGAAGTGGAAGCCATCAGCGGGACCCTTTCCAAAGAAGCTTGGAACTAAAAGTGCAAATGACTTTAATGAAATAGCTGTTGGGCATCAGGAAGGAGCTGGGGGAAATTCCGACTTGGAGTTTTCTATGCGTGCTACCATTGGCACCACACCTAGTCACCCAAGCCTGGCCTGGGTCACATCCTCACCACACGTGGCTCCGGGTGCTTGAGAGAGGAGAGTCTGCAGAGAGCAGCCTTGCATTAGGTTGGAGGGACTTGCTGGCCAGACTCTTTCAGACACATCGTCTCTTAAAACCTCAGCCTGGATGGCTATGCTCAGCAATCATGTGTTTAAAAAGCAATAAGACTAAATGCTTTCCCATTTCCCCTTTGAGAGACCATGTATGATAAATGATAGGCAATTTCATGGTTGGAGTTTCAATTTCCGAAAATATTAGTGCTATTCCCCAAGCTCCACTTCCGAGATAAATTCCTTTTGGCAGCCTCCTCCGTTGTCTCCTAATTCCATGATTCTGAATATATTTGGAGGTTTGGTGCAAATTTCATCAGCCCAGTCCCAGCATCTACCTGTCTGGTTTGCTTTGGAAAGAGTGTTGCCCACCTTCCCCTCTTTCAGGTTCTTTTTATATTTGTTACAAGTCCATGGTTATTGATTAGGTACCTCCCATGTGCTCCTACCTCCATGCTCAGTATTACAGTGGGTGTAGGGAGCTATAATCAATCATTCGATCAACAAATATCGATCCTGCATCTGAGCCCTTCAAGCTCAAAACTGCACTTCTCCAGAGCCTCCCTAACATTTCATGCTTGCTTCACACTGTCCCCATTTCACAGTGGGGAGAACTGAGGTTCAGAGCTAACCTACTAACATCAGGGTGGACTAGAGTGGTCAGTGGCAAGGTAGGAGAGGGTGAACATTGTGTGGGTATCTACAGTGGGCCAGGCTCTGGGATGAATGCTTATCAGCCCTCTGCACAGGAGTCCAAGCTATTTATCTTCACAAAACTCAAGGTAGGTGTCATTATCACCATTTTATGGATGTGGGAATGGAGGCCCAGGAAGGTTAGGCAGCCTGCCCACAGAATCCCTTTCCACTAAGCAACACTGTCTATCCTGATGTACTGATGGCAGCAGGCTGAATGGAGCCCCCACCATTATTTCCAAACCCCATGTGCCCTTCTTTGCAAACATCAAAGCACCAAGTCAATCACAGAAAGAGAAAAACCTACCTTTGCACCTCGATTTCTCATTACTTGGTACTGTCTGCCCGCCCTAACCCCAGGCTCCTGCCTCAGTTTCCCAGGCTGAAGTCCTCGGTGCATCACCCACACTCCAGGGCCCATTCGCTGCTTCCTCTCATGCTGTTGCCTTCTCTTTCCAACCATCATAGGTCAGCAAAGCCCCCGATGTCAAGCTCTTCCCTCTGGCCATTCACTCACCCTGTAGAGTGGTCATCTCAGGAGCAGGATGACGTTTCCTTCTCTCATAATCTCATGGATCCCTAGAAGAAGACTGGGCACAAAGCGGGTATTCCAAAAAGATTGAGGAAAGTATCGGGATGAAATGTGCTGGAGTGAGACTAAATGAGATGAAATCAGTGAGAATAGAGCACATGGTGTGAACTGGGACAGGAAGTGATGGAATAAAAGCAAGAAGGATAGTATGGTACAGATAGAAGTAGGATGAAAAAAGCAAACTAGAGTGGAACAGAGCAGGAGAGCATGGAACAGACAAAGCGGGCTGAACCACACTGAAACAGGTTGGAACAGAACAGAACAAGATGGGACGGAATAAAACAGGGCAGAGGAGACTAGACCAGGTCAGAACAGAATGGAACAGGACAGAAGAGTCAAGAAGAGGATGCAGCAGAATCGAATAGGTTTCAGTAGACCAGCACAGGGCGGAACAGACGCAAACAGATCTGAACAGAATAGAGTGCAGCAAGATCACAGGGCTGGAGCCAAACAGTAGGTAACTGGATGAAATAAAATTCACTTCATTCATTCCACAAATGTTTGTCAAGGGCTACTCTGTGCTAGGTGGGGAACACAGAATAGTCCCTGCCCTCATAGAACACATTGTCTTGTAAAAGGGACCAAAAAGACATAAGTAATTATTAACACATGTATGGTTACAGATTATGAGTGTCTGTAAAAGAATAAACAGCTTGCCATGATCACAATTGATGGGACAGAAGAAATGATACGATAAGAAGGAATTCAGGAAGCTGCAACCTAAATGATAAGGAGGAGCCAGAGGCTCTTGAAGAATCAGGGAAGATCATGCTGGGCAGAAAGAACAGCATGTACAGAAGCTCTGAGGCAGGAAAGTGTTTGGCCCATTCAGGGAACAGAAAGGTGAGCATGAACAGCGCCCAGGAAGCAAGGCACAGAGTGACAACGGAGGAGGGGGCGAGCTGGGCAGCAGCCAGAGGGCACAGGGCCTGGGGAGTTTATTCTAAGTGCGATGAGGAGCCTCTAAAGGGGACGACCGGGGCTGCTGCGTGTTCCATACTTCCTCCTTTGCTGGTGCAGAGTGGGTTAGGGCAGGAGACCATTTAGGCACCCACTGCAGATATCTGGGCAGTTAATAAAGGTGGCTTTGGGCAGAGTGGCAGTGGTACCAGAGGAAGGAAATGCAGCCAGGTAGAAAAGTGTTCTGAAGGTAAACACAGCTGGTGGGATTTGCCAGTGTTTTGGACACAGGACTGGCAGAATGGGAGGTCTGGAGGAGCTGCTGGGGGTTGATGCTTTCATTTCCAAGGATGGGACTAAGGAGAGATGGTTTGGGGAAGAAAGTCAAGAGTTTCCTTCTGGAGATGCTCAGGTTCAGATGCTTGGGTGGTATCCAAATGGAGGTGTCACGTAGCTTTGGAGATACCAGCCTGGGGCTGGAGATGTGAAACAGGAAGTTGTCAGCAGGTGCATGCTCAACCACGCCTTGGGACTGGACGGGCTTAACTATGCAGCAGTGCAGTGCAGAACTCTCTTGGAGTACGTTCCATGGACTAATTGCATTGGAATCTTTGAGGTGCTTGTTGAACATGCAAATTTCTGGGCCCCCAAACCCCCCGAAAGAGATGTCTAGAGATGGGGCTCAGGATTCTATATGTATGGCAATCACCCCAGAGTGTCTGGATGACGTCTGAGATGTGTAGAATGCTGGTCTAAGAAAATAATAGAGGAGGGCAGGGGCCCTATCACTGAGAAATGTGCACATTCGCAGATCAGTGGGGAAAAGCCAGCCAAGGAGACAGAGAGGGATACGCAGAGAAATAAGGGGGAAGTCAGGAGAGGGTGGTATCTCAGAGGCCAACAGAGTAAGGGCAAATCAGGACCAGATGATCAAAGGAGTCCATCTGCTAAGCACGATGAGCACAGGGGCCATGGGATGCAGCCACGTGCACGCTTCCAGGGGAATGCTGGGGTCGGTCACAGAGACGTAAGACCGGACCGAGTGCAACAGAGGAGGACACTCTAGCAACAAAGTCAGAGAGGGGTTGGGGATTCCAGAATGGACAGCAAGCAAGGACGTCATCCCAAATCAGTGGAAAACTTGGGAATAGACCCTCAAACATATTTCACATCAATTTTATCCTGTCTGCTACCAGCTCGCAGAGTCCTGGGGCAGAGGAGAGCAGGAATGCTGGCAGTCGGCATTCCTCTGCACACACCAGGAGGGCTTCCTTTTTCTGCCTTCCCACCTCCCAGCTCAGTATCCTCAGGTGACCCTCTCCTCCAGAGACTTCACTGCTACGGTTTTCTCAATGCCCCAACTGCTTCCCTAGGCATGCCCCAGCCTGTGCCTCTCTCCTCCTCCACCAGAGTAGTTTGCAGGCTACCGCCAATGTGTATTACCTGTGTGTTCAGTCCTTCTCTCCAAAAAGTGAATTGCTAAGGGCGCAATTTTTGCACACAGCAGGTTGGAGAGGCAAGAGGGCCTTCGGGGTGTAGCTCAGATGATCCTGCCCACCCTGTAAGCAGCTGCCTGGGGGCCACTAGGAGCACTGATTCTCACTGTAGGTAGGGAATGAGATGAGCCTACTTTAAATGACACATTCAACTTCATACAAGACTTTCATATTCATAAAATGGAAACCAAAAACCTATCGCTTTCACAAGGCAAACCTCAAAAAGCAAGCCTGACAACATCGTCTTGTTTGTGAGTCTATCAGGAACAAAAAGGAGTTTCCAGGGAAGGACACCCTCCCAGAGGGTCTTTCAGGATCAAAGTCGATGGATGTTGATGTTTTTCAAAAGGTTAAGTAAGATTGAGACACAGTGACAGAAGGAAATACCACCCTTGCTTTGCCCACACTGGAATTGGATTCTGTTAAAAGTGTGCTTCCCCATGCCCAATGCCCCTCGAGGGGCCACACACACCTTGAAAGACCCGAGGAGCCCCTGCCATCCATCCAGAGCCAAATTCCTGGCAAAGAGCAGCCCAGAGAGACTTCACAGACATCCCCGAACCTCTCAAGAAGAGTCTGTGACAGCAGAGGGATGTTCCCCAGGAGAGACAGCGCCTGTTTGTTTTCAAGGCAAGAAGGAGCCGGGAACATCTGCTCCGAGAAGCCACTTGAAAGATAATCAGGCAATGATGTTGGCAAAACAGCTGTGTGGCAGGCGGAGAAGGGGGCGGCCAGGAGCTGGGAGGGTAGGAGGGCGGGAGGAGGGAAGCTGAGCTCTGAGCTGTGAGCAGCGCCCAAGAATACTGCTGAAGCCTGGAAAGCCTCCGGAGCCCTGGCCCACGCCCACCAGAGCAGGGAAGAAGCTTCTGTCCAGGTGACAGCAGCTCCCACGGGGAACTCGTCCTCATGGAGAAATGCTAGGTCTAGTCTGTTTCCTGCAGGGTGCAACTCAAGTCCCAGAATGGGGCTGCGATGTTGAATTTTATCTGAGCTCTGCGATTCCGGAAAATAATGATGGTTAAAGAAATCCTCCTACCCCTTTGTGTTCCTGGAAAAGGCTTAGTGCAATGAAACATGCTTTCTGTATGACTTAGATAGGACTCCCAGATGCCTCCTTGCTTACCTATGACAAGACCAGACTCAGACCCTTTAAATTCCCCCTTCGTCTCATAAATGGTTAACTGTTTTTTGCTCCGGCTAATTAGTTGGAAAAAAAGGCACGTTAACAAAACTTGGGTTAAGCTTCTCTCCTTCACCTAGACCCCTGGATTTTAACCCACCCTCAGTATGAGCCATCAGGCCACCTCTCCTAATGCCCTCCAGAGGCAGGCTGGCCTCAGGGTAAAACATTCTCCCATCTACTGTTCCAGGGTCACTGCACCCCCACCTCCCTTTCCCATGCCTGTTCTTTCCAGCCTGGTTTGCTCCCTTTTTATACAAGAAAAGCGCCTTTCTGTTTTACCTCCGTGATGCCTACAGATCTCATAGCCAGAACACTTTCTCTATTGCAACAGTTCCTTCCTACTCTCTGATTCTTTCAAATAAAATATCTCCCTACCAAAGTCTATTTGTTTTTTAGTGATCAGGCATGAAGATTCTCTGAAGCCACCTCTTGCAGGACAGCTTGTTCTCAGAGCCTGAGATTCCACCGCAAGAGCCACTCTTTGGGATTAAGAGCAGAGATGAAATCTCAGAACGTTCTAGAATCTGCCTGCTCCCCACCTACAGGACAAAGGAGCAAAGGCTGAATCAGCAAGCTGACCTGGGGAGGAGCTCTGCAGAATGAGGTCGGACAGTCTCCAGGACCAGACAAGGCTGGGGTCCCTCATTTTCCCACTGCAGCCTCGGAGCAGGACAGTGGGGATCCTGGTTGCAGGGTGTCCCTGTGAGCCCTCCGACAACAAAGAAAAACCCCAGCAGGGAGCCAGGAGACAAGATCCAAGACAGAAAAGCAGCCCACAGCCCTGGAAAAGTTTTCTTCAATCACAGCTTTGAGAATGCATATTTTCAGAGTAAACCAAAACAAACAGCAAAAACACAAAAGCCCCATGGGCAAATATCCTGGAACCAAGGTTCCACTGTCTGTTCTAACCAGTATGATCTCAGAGGCTGGCCGTGGGGGTGGGAGGATACTGCTCTGCACAGCAGGGACTGGGTCCCAGGGCCTGTGGCAACACAGTTGGGTCTGAAATGATGACGACAAATGCACTCAGAGGATGGTGCCATGGAGACAGATTGGTCTTTTTTGTCATTTCCAAGTCAGCTCACCACCATCATTCTCACACACAGCACTGATTACATTGATTAAATCTGTGTGCTTCTAAGTTTGGCTCCCCCGAGAAGTAGACCCTGAGACAAGGATTTGAGGAAAAGTAGATCGTCTGAGAGGTAATCACAGGACGTGCGTGGACGTGAGAAAGGAAAGAGAAGGAAGACATTTTAGGGCATGCTAAAGAGCAGATGAGACGGGGCGCATGGTGGCTCATGCCTGTAATCCCAGTACTTTCAGAGGCTAAGGAGGATGGATCACTTGAGGTCAGGAGTTTGAAACCAGTCTGGCCAACATGGCAAAACCCCATCTCTACTAAAAATACAAAAATTAGCCGGGCATAGTGGAGCACGCCTGTAATCCCAGCTACCTGGGAGGCTGAGGCAGGAGAATCACTTGAACCCGGGAGGCAGAGGTTGCAGTGAGCCAGATCACACCACTGCACTCCAGTCTGAGTGACAGGGCAAGACTCTGTCTCTAAATAAATAAATAAAAGAGCACGTGACTCCTGCAGGCAACAGAGATCCACTTGGGAAGTAGCCGGACATCTCCTGCTGGCCCCAATTTATCCCCAGGCCCAAGTCCTCATTTAGTCTCTCTTTGTGGCTGTGTCCCACGTTGTAGGAAAAGAAAAGGTCATTTAATGCTCTGGTTTTCAACCTGCATTCTCTGTGGAACCCCAGGACTTCTGGGAAATACTTCAAAGGGCTACTGGGGGCAGAACACTAGCAATCAGGGCTGCATTCCACACTCCCACTTCAACTGGAGCAACGTTTTTCTACCTAAAATCTTGGGCTTCCACTTACAAGATCTTCCACTTACAAGATACTTTTCATCTGCAGATGAAAAGTAAAGGCCAGATCTACTTCTGCTTCCTGCAAGATAGATGTACTTTTCCCTATTCCTCCTGCTATGTACAACTAAAAGCCCTCGATATGATAGACAAAATAAACACAGGAAGACTCTTGCAAGGTGGATAGAAGGCAGATGGGCTAGGGACCTTAAGACTCAAGGAACTGCCCAATGATGAGTTCCATTGATTTTCTTTATGCGTGGTACCTCCTAGACTTAGAGCTAAAGAAGCCAACAACCTAGAAACTCCAACAGCAGCAGATAAGAAAAGTCCTAACAAAAGCCTGCTCTCTCTAGCCAAAGGGCAAGTAAAGGGGCAGCCTAGTGAGACAGAAAACATTCAAGCAATGACTAGTTCATTCTGGAAACACATCATGTCCTCACCACCTCCCATGCCAGCAAAGGTCAAGTGATGGCCTAACTTCTATCCCACTTGACAGTAAGGAGGCATTCCATCCCACTGAGGTGACGTTAGAGGAGGCCTAGTGGAGAGCCAAGACTTTTACCATTGCTCAGCAGTAGCAAGGTCATCCACACCTTGTCAGTGGGGGCTGTTGGAGCTCCCATCCCTGCCCAGCAGTAATGAGGGACCCCCTTCTCATGCATCAATGAGGACTGTGTGGAGAACCTGGACTTCTACCTCCACCTCGCAGGCACAGGGCAGTAGGCTCTCCACTGTTCAATCCCCACCCGGCTAAAACAATGTAAAAAAAAAAAAAAGCCAGCTAAATCAGTTGGTTTAAGATAAGACTCAGAGTCTCATCATATAATGAAAAATATCCAGATATAAATTTAGAAATCACTCATCATACCAAGAAGGAAGATCTCAAACTGAATGAAAAAAAAAATACAGAATAGATTTCAACCCTGAAATGACAGAGATTGAAAGTTATCTCACAAAAAATTTAAAGCAGTCATCATAAAAATGCTTCAGTAGCAATTATGAACATGCTTGAAACAAATGACAAAATAGAAAGCCTCAGCCAAGAAATAGAAGATAGAAACATGAGACAAATAGAAACTTTAGAATTGAAAAATACAATAATCTAAATTAAAAACTCACTGATTGGGCTTAAAAGCAGAATGGAGGGAAGAAAGGAAGGAATCCATGAACTGGAAGACAGAATAATAAAAATACCCAACTGAAAATCAAGGAGAAAATACACACACACACACACACACACACACACACACACACACACATTTTCAGAGACCTGTGAGACTATAACAGAAAATACTTGTCAGAAGATTTCCTGTCATCGGAGTCCCAGAAGGAAAAGAGAGAGCAGGACTGACAAAGTACTAGATGAAACAATGACTGAAAATTTCCTAAATTTTAGTGAACTCTAAAGAGGATAAAGCCAATGAAATCCAGGCCAAGACTTCTGGAAACTAAAAACAAGGAAAAAATCTTGAAAGTAGCCAGAGAAAAATGACACCTTACCTAGAGAAGAAAACCTAAGTGACAGTGGATCTCACATCAGAAACCATAAAAGCCAGAAGAAGCACTACAATATTTTTCAAGTGCTCAGGGAAAGAAGTGTCAATCCAGAACCCTACACTCAGCAAAACTGTCCTTCAAAAATGAAGGATATTTACAGAAATTAAGATATTCACAGAGAGAGGAAAACGGAGAGAATTTGTTTACAACACACCTACCCTAAAAGAGTAACTAAAGAAATTTCTCTAAACAGAAAGGAAACTATTGAAGAAGAAAGCTTGGAATATCAGGAAGAAATAAAGAACATATTAAGCACAAATATGAGTAAAAACAATAGACTTTCCTTTTGTTATTTAATTTTATAATTTATGTTTGATGGTTGCAGCAACAGGTATAACACTTTCTAACGTGGTTTTGAATGGATAAGACATAGAAAGGGATATGAAGTTTTCCACACTTCACCTGGACTGGTAAGATGAGCATACCAGTAGACTGTGAAAAGTTTTATATATATATATATATAGTATAATGCCTAGAGCAACCACTAAAATGCTATACAAAAAAATAAAATAAAATCCTCAAGAAGTGTTCAAGTAACTCGTAAGAAGGCAAAATAACAGAAACAGAAAACAAACAAGAAAAAAAACATAGCTTAAATCCTGATATATCAATAATCAAATTAAATGTAAACAGTTTAAAAACACACCAATTAGAAAACAGAGACTGGCAGAATAGACTGCAGAATATGACCCAACTAAATGCTGCTACAGCACACTCACTTCACAGAGAATGACTGATACAGTTCCGATCTGTGCCCCCACCCAAATCTCATGTTCAGTTGTAATCCCCGTTGTTGGAGATGAGGCCTGGTTGGGAAGTGATTGGACCATGGGGGTGGATCCTTCATGAATGGCTCAGCACCATCCCTTTGGTGCTGTTCCCATGACAGAGCTCTCACAAGATCTGGTTGTTTAAAAGTGTGTAGCCCCTCCCTTGCCCCCACCTTGGTCCTGTCCCTGCCGTGTAAGATGCCTGCTCCCGCTTTGCCTTCCGCCATGAGTAAAAGTTCCCTGAGGCCTCCTCACAAACAGATGCTGCCATGCTTCCCATACAGCCTGTGGAACAGTGAGCCAATTAAACCTTTTCTCTTTTCTTTATAAATTACCCAGTCTCCAATATTTCTTTATGGCAGTGGGAGAATGGACTAATACAATGACAAAAGCAAGTTGGAAGTTTTTTAACAAAGGGAAATATCTGTTATACAAACATTACTCAAAAGAAAGCAAGAGTGGCTAGATCAATCATCAGATAAAGTAGGCTTTGGAGTAAATAAAATCATCAGAGTCTACTTTATCTGATGATTTTTTTTTTTAACTCATGAAAACAATTCTCGAGGCCCAAATGGTTTCATAGGTGAATTCTACCAGATATTTGAAGAAGAATTGACACTTGTTCTACACAATCTATTCCAGAAAATAGAACAGAAAGGAACACTCCCAGTTCTTGCATGAAGCTAGTATTACCCTAGCTTCATGCAAAACCAGACAAAGATATAGTTCATTATCCCACATGAATATGGACGCAAAAATTCTTAACAAAATCTTAGCAAATAGAATTCAGCAATACATAAAAAGAATTATATACCATGACCAAATGGGGTTTATTCCGGGGATGTCCACTGGTTCAATATTTGAAACTTAATTAATGTAATCAACCATATTAACAGGTGAAATAAGAAAAAAATCCCATGATCATATCAACTGATGCAAAAAAAAAAAAGTGTTTGGCCAAATTCAGCAACAATTCACAATAAAAATTCTCAGAAAAAGAATAGGAATAGAGGACTAACATTCTCAACTTGATAAAAAGCACCTACCAAATACCTTCAGGTAACATTATACTTAACAGTGAACAACTGAATGCTTTCCCTCTAAGACTAAAACAGGCAAGGATGTCCACTCTCACCACTCTTATTCAACACAGTGCTAGAAGTGTAAGCCAATGTAATAAGGCAAGCAAGGGAACTAAAAAGCATACAAATCAGAAAAGAAAAACTGTCTCTATGTGCAGCTATGGCATGATTGTCTACATAGAAAATTTCAAGGATACTGCAAAAATACAAAATATCAGCAAACAACCTCCTAGAACCAATCAGTGATATTCTATCACAAGATAAAAGACAATTACATAAAAATCAGTTGTATTTCTATATACTAGCAATGAACACATGGGCACCAACATCAAAAATACAGTATCATTTATAATTGTTCAAAAAAAGAAATACTTAGGACATAAATCCAATAAAACTTATATAGGAGTTGTATGCTGAAGACTATACAACAGCTGATGAAAGAAATCAAAAATCTAAATAAATGGAGAGACATACTGAGTTTCTGGAGAGGAAAATTTGACATAGTAAAAATGTTCATTTTTCCAACATGATATACAGGTTTAATACAATTCTTGTCAAAATCCCAGCAAGATTTTTTGTATATATGAACAAGATTATTCTAAAATTTATATGGAAAGGCAAAGAACTTAAAATAGCTAAAAACAATTTCAAATAAAAGGATAAAGTGGGAGAAATCAGTCTACCAGATTTCAAGACTCAAATAGCCACTCTAATAAGGACTGGGTAGTAATGGCAGAAGAATTGACACATAAATCAATAGAACAGAAAAGAGAAACCAGGAACAGACCCACACAAATATGCCTGATCAATTTTTGACAAAGGTACAAAAGCAATTCCATGAAGTAAAGATAGTTTTTTCAACAAATGCTGCTGGAGCAGCTGTACACCATTCAGAGACAAACAAAAAAAAGAACCTTGACCTAAGTCTCATGCTTTATAATTATATAAAAATAAATTCAAAATGAAAAATGCAAAACTCTAAAGCTTTTTTTAAGAAAAAAAGAAAGAAAGAAAGAAAGAAAATGTTTGGGATCTAAGACTAGGCACAGTTCTTAGATTCAACACCCAAAGCATAATCCATGAAAAGAAAATTGATAAATTGGCTTTATCAAAATTAAATTTGTTTTCTTTTCCAAAGGAAATAATCTTCCCTGTTAGAAGAATGAAAAGACAAGTTTCAGAATGGGAGAAAATATTTGCTAACCACATACTTAACAAAGGATTAGTATCTAAAACATATAAAGAACTCCCACAAGTCGGCAATAAAAAACAAATAATGCAATTTAAAAATGAGCAGAACGAATGAAGAGGCATTTCACCAAAGAGCATATATAGATCACAAATAAGCATATGAAAAGATGTTCAACACCATTAGCCATCAGGAAAATGAAAATTAAAACCACAGTGAAATATCACTACACACCTATCAGAATGGCTAAAATAAACGAGAGTAGTGGCAACAACAAATGCTGGTGAGGACACAGAGGAACTAGATAACTCATATATTGCTAGTGGGAGTGTAAAATGGTAGAGCCACTATGGAAAACAATTTGGCTGTTTCTTTGAAAACTAAATATGCATCTACCACATGATTCAGCAATTGCACTACTGGGCATTTAGCCCAAAGAAATGAAGACATGTTCACACAAAAGCCTGTGCACAAATGTTTACAGCAGCTCTATTTGTGATCACCAAAACTAGAAACAGCCCAGAGGTCCATCAGTGGTGACTGGTTAAACAAACTACTGTACATCCATACCATGGAATACTATGTAGCGATGAAAAGGAATGAATTATTGATGCTTGCAGCAACCTGAATGAATCCCCAGAGAATTACACTGAGTAAAAGAAGGCAATCACAGAGGTTCTATACTGTGTGATTCCGTTTATATAACATTCTTGAAATGACAAAAGACTTCAAGTGGAGAATAGATTCATGGTTTCTAGGAGTCAGGGATGGGGGTGGAGGGTGAGGGGAACATAGAGATGTTTATAATAGGGCAAGATAAGTTATTCTCACGATGATGTACACATTCGGTATTTTGACTGTAATTTTTTTTTTTTTTTTTTTGAGATGAAGTCTTGCTCTGTTGCCAGGCTGGAGTGCAGTGGCGCGATCTCGGCTCACTGCAACCTCCACCTCTCAGGTTCCAGTGATTCTCCTGTCTCAGTCTCCTGAGTAGCTGGGACTACAGGTGCACGCCACCATGCCCAGCTAATTTTTGTATTTTTAGTAGAGACAGGGTTTCACCGTATTGATCAGGATGGTCTCAATCTCTTGACCATGTGATCTGCCCACCTCAGACTCCCAAAGTGCGGGATTATAGGTGTGAGCCACCAGGCCCAGCTGTGCTTGCGTGTGTGTGTGTGTGTGTGTGTGTGTGTGTGTGTGTGTGTGTGTGTGTGTGTCAGAGTCTCACTCTGTCACCCAAGCTGGAGTGCGGTGGAGCAATCTCGGTTCACTGCAACTTCCACCTCCCAGGTTCAAGCAATTCTCCTGCCTCAGCCTCCCTAGTAGCTGGAACCACAGATGTGCACCACCACACTCTGCTAACTTTTGTTTTTTTTAGTAGAGTTGGGGATTTCACCATGTTGGCCAGACTGGTCTCGAACTCCTGACCTCAGGCAATCTGCCCGTCTTGGCCTCCCAAAGTGGTGGGATTACAGGCATGAGCTACCATCATACCTGGTCTGTATCTTGACTGTATTAATAGCAATATCTTGGTTGTTATACTGTAGTTCTGCAAGATGATACCATTGAAGAAAAAATAGGTGAAGGGTACATGGGATCTCTCTGTATTATTTCCTGCAATTGCATGTGAATCTACAGTTATCTGGAACTAAAAGATTTAAGGGTTTTTGTTTTGTTTTAATGTATGAGTCGCGGATCTCATCCAGCCCTTTCAATTCACATATGAGGAAACTGAGGCCTGGAGTGGTAAAGAGGAGTTTGTTCAGGAGCCTGGCCAGGGCCACTGTGCCTAATCACAAGGCCTTATCTTGGTCCCTCTTTCCTGTCAGGACTCACAGCACTGCTAGTTTACATTTGTTCATTGGAAAGGGCTTTATTCTAGCCCTACCATGCCATGAGGGTTACAGAGAAACAGAAGACATGACCTCTGCTCTCAGAGAGCTTAGAGATGCAACATGCTGTGGTCAGGTCAACAAGAGACATAACCAACATGGCAAGAGGAGAGAGGGCTCCACAGAGGAGAAACTTCAGTGAAGCCTTGAAATTGGGTAGAATTTAGATAGAAAGCCATGGGAGGACAGAGCACCCTAAGGAAGCCTAAGCACTAGGAGGAGGTAGGCAGGGGAAGCTGGCTGCACTACATGGGGTGTCAGTATAGGGAGAGCCATGCGAGATAGGACAGGAATGAATGTAGAAGCCTGGCTGTCAGGGGCCCTGAATGCCAAGGCAAGGAGTTCAGCCTTGACCTTGCAAGGACCTGAGAGCTCTTTCAGAAGCAGCAGCAGCCAACCCAGAGCGTGTGCCAGACGCCACAGAGAAGTGGTGCTCCAGTTCACACCTCCATTCACAGTCTCATTCTTGAGCCAATTGCCCAGTCCCCACTTTCCTTCTGAAACTGTCTCTTTTGGCCTTCCTGGCTACTCAGTTTGCTATTTATTTTCGTGTCAGATCTTCACCTTGATTCCCAGCTGTAGTACTCATGGGCCAGAAATGAAAGTGATTAACATGTAATCAGAAATAAAATCACTCGTGTATAATCCATCCTCAGCTTCTAAGAAGAAATGGTTCTTGCTTGCTGGGTCAGCTTCCAGACTCTGCTTTTAGAGGCCCTAGATAATGGATGAGGCAAAGAGAAGCTGGTAAGACGCCCAAAGAGGCTGAGTTGCTCTACAAATCTGATAGATCTGAATGTGGAGAGAATAACGTGAATAGATGCCCCTGAAAACCAAGGTTCTAGAGACTGGCAGCACCTTTCACTGCAACAGGGAAGCCAGAAGGGAGACCAGGTGTGAAATGAATGACCATAGTTAGGGGGTCTCCGAGCTTGTGATGCTGTTGGGCTGTCTGAGCTAAGATGTTAGAGCTCAGGTGTACATGGCAGATCTGGGGGTGAAGAGGCAGTTTTGAGACTCTTTTCACCCAGGTGACCTCTGCAGCAGTGGAGGCAGAATGAGAAAGGTCGCGGCTGACCACAAAAACCTCTTTGCTCTCGGTGAAAGGAGAAAGAAGTTTTATATCCTGGCCCCATTCCCTTTGGGCAGTCCCACCTCCGCCCACAGCCCTTCCAGCCCCCAGGAGAGCCAGGTATTCACCAAGGCTAAATAAAAGGATTCAAATCTCCAACAGCATCTGAACTCCACTCCAGAGCTGCGTGCTTCCCTATTCTCTCCTGCTGCTCTCATTTTACACCGCACCTTAGCCTTGATTCTTCTGGTTCCTTTCCTCCTTCTCCCTTGAACTCTCTCTTCCCCCTGTTTTTCACTCTTTCTTCTCTGCCATCTTTATCTTCCCCCTCCTCCCCACCTCTTCTTTTCTCTTCCCATCATTTCCTCTTCTCTTTCTCTCTTCCCTTTCTTTTCCCATCTCTGCCTTTTCTCTTTTCCTTCTTGTCTTTCTGCTTCTCTATTCTCATCTTCTCTTCATATTTCTGTCTCTGTTCCTGCCTCCTTCTCTTATGCTCTCTCCCAAGGCACACACAAACTCACATGAATTTTTAAGAGGCCAAGAACTCGGGGAGACTCACGGAAAGGGCTCCAGCCGACTAGTATCAGCAGCCCTCCTTGGTCACCATCAGTGGGTGATGTATTACGGAAATACATTAAGGGGCTGTCGCACTGACAGTAAGCTACGGTAATATGTCAAGGTACCAGCCCTGAGATGATGAACATCCTCATAGATCAGGACACCATCACTCTGATTACATTCCAGCGCTGCGTGTCATGGTGTTGCGGGGGAGTGATGGACGGTGGGGATCCATCACCGCTCCGATGGCCCATTCCCAGCACCGCACTCATATTGAGGCTATGATTTAGGGGCAGAGCCCATACTCCTCCCAAGATGCACACACAGCAAAAGTGGACTCTTTCCTTCCTATGAAAGGGAGACATTTAAGGAGAGAAACACTTGTAGAGTATCACTTCAAGGTCAAATGGCTTGGAAATCAGAAAGACCTAGGATCAAATCCCGACTCCTCTACTAAAAAGCTGCTTGACCTTGGGGAAAATTTTCCTCCCTTTCTGAGGCCACTGCTTTATATGTAAACGAGGATAATCATACTAGCCTCCTAGGATAAAAGTGAGCTCCAAATAATATAATGCAGGTAAAACATGCAGCACAGGACATAGCTCAGGCTTCCTGGACCATGACTCTTGATTTGCACAGCATGCACACAGCGAGAGATGCAAACCCTAGCCTTCCCAGGCTGTCCAAGGAAGACAAAGATGATGCAGGACGTCTGTCTGTCCTGCAGGCAGTCTGTCCATCAGTCCATCTCGCCATTCATTCTTCATGCAGTCAATGAGTGCTGAGCTAGACCCGGCTCTGGGCACTGGCAACACAAAAGTGGACAAAACAGATGAAGACCCCTGCTGTCATGTGTGAGCATAATTACTCCATCCTTCCACTGGTCAGTCCATCTGTCCCTGAGCAGTAGCCCAGCCTGAGAGCCCTGCAGGCCCAGCCCTGACCCTGACAAATTATGAGATGGCTGTGACTTTTAACTGTGAGGTTAAAAGAGAATCACATCCTGTTAGCTCTTGAAGGAAGCACAGCCATTTTCTCATCTCATCCCAAGGTGCTGGAGCCCATGGGCAGATGGTGAGTTGCCTAAAGTCACACAGGAAGCATGAGATAGATTCAAGGCTGGAAACCAACATGGTCCCAGCACTTTAAAGCTTAACTTGAGATCCTAATGCACACCCAGTACAACATTTTCTTTTACAGGTCAAGGAGTCACACAGTTCCCGCCCTTAGGAAAATCCAACTTCCTTGGATAGAGAAGACACAGACACATGAAAGATTAGACCTACATCCTGTTCATATAAGCTGTCTCATTTCACTCTCACACAGCCCTGAGAGTCGAGCATTATGATCCCATTTCACAGGTGAGGGGACTGAGGGCATGAAAGTAAATAACAGATCACGTTAACTTAACTCTGGCTCTCCTTACTACCTACAGAAGGGTAGAAAATTGAGATTCAACATACATATGTATGCACACACACACACACACACACACACACACACACACACACAGAGCTTTGATTTTTTTTTTAAGTTTAACCATCCATTGTAAGTACATTCCCATGTTATTAAATATTCTTTGAATATATGCCTTAAAAATGTATTCTACCACATAAATATACCGTATTTTGTCAATCCTCATTTGTTGCATATTTAACAATTATTTCCAATATTTAGGTCTGATAGATAACCCTGTCATGAACATCCTGATCTCGTAGCCAGTGTTTTCTTATGGATTCCTAGAAGTAGGACCATGGTGTCAAAAAATATGAAAACTGTTGAAATTCTTCCAGATAGGTTGTGCCATGTTCCAGTTTCATCACCTGGTCGCTAATACATATCATCATCATCACCAATCTTAACAATCAGACAAGTGAAAATGAGATTTTATTATTGTTCTATTTCTCATTTCTTTGGCTAATGGTAAAATTAAACATTTTCTCATATGTTAGCCATCTGTATGTCTTATTTTGTGCATGTTCTCTGCCAGTTTTCTTTTCCCTGGGATATCAGTCTTTTTTTTTCTTTAGACTTTGTTAGAGCTCTTTGTATCTTAAGGCTATTAGCTTTTTGCCATCTCTGTTGCAAACTTTTTTCCCAATTTGTCATTTACCTTTTTATTTTTGTAGTTTCTCTTTTAAAAATAAACATTTAGAGCTTTGTGTAGGCAATTCTACTAACAATTTCCTTTGTGACTTCTTCAATTGCCCTTAAGTTAGATAGGTATTACCCACTTTAAGATCATTTAAATATTCACTTAAATTTTCATCTTCTGCTTCTCAGTTTTCTTAATACTTAATGCTCTAATTTGCTTGGAATTTGCTTGAGAAAAAGGTAAAGATCTAAAAAGATTGGCTTCCAAGTAGTTAATTTTCTCAACAGCATTTGTTAATCCAACTCTTTCCCATGGATTTGCAATGCTTCTTTTTCTTTCACTTTGATTTTGCGTCTACAGTAAGGTTAGTTTCAGAGGCCAGTTATGTGCCACTGATGCTCACTTGTTCTTGAGCCAGTACCTTGCTGGACAGTTGCTACAGCTTTAAAATATATTCTAATATATGTTAAAGGAAATCCTGTCTTTGTGTTCTTTCAAAACTTTCTTAGCTATTTTTAACTTGTTATTCTTCCAGATTCATTGTAAAGTTGTTCTGTTGAATTATGAAAAGTTTCCATTGAGGTTTTGCTAGATTTATGTATTAATTCAGGGAAAACTAACATCTTTCATTGTTCCTTTTCCCCAACCAAGAATCTGTCATATTTCTCCACTTATTCAGATCTTCTCTTATGCGAAACTAATAAAGTTTTGTAGCTTTCTTTACAAAAGCATCACACATTTTTCACTGAGAATTGTTCAGAGGTAGATTATGTTCTTGTTTGCTTTTATCTTTACACTGGTTATTGTGGGTCCATAAGAAAGTTATTGATTTTTGTGTATTTATCTTGTGCATCAGAGAGAAGAATGTGTTCACTAGCAATGTTCCCAGTGATAATTCATGAGAAAATTGGTCAAAGAGAGGCTGGGCACCGCGGCTCACACCTGCAATCCCTGCACTTTGGGTGGCTCAGGCGGGTGAATCACCTGAAGTCGGGAGTTTGAGACCAGCCTGGTCAACATGGTGAAACCCCAACAGTACTAAAAATACAAAGAAAATTAGCCAGGTGTGGTGGAGGGCACCTGTAATCCTAGCTACTTGGGAGGCCAAGGCCAGAGAATCACTTGAACCCAGGAGGTGGAGGTTGCAGTAAGCCGAGATTGTGCCATTGCCCTCCAGCCTGGGCAACGAGAGCGAAAGTCTGTCTCCAAAACAAAACAAAAAATTGGTCAAAGAGAAACAGAAAGAGAAAGAAAAGCTGTGGTCCCCCAGGGTTCAGTCAGTTCCTCCGTGTGGATGTGGAGAAAACCAAAAGGGTCACGAAGATGTCTGATCAGATTCAGGGCAATGGGGTCCACCAGTGAAGGAGAAAATGTAGATGGGAGAGCAGACGGTGGAATGGAAGAATCACCTGAACAGAGATGTGACCGCATGTTAGCCTCTGCCCTGAGTGTGTAGCTTTGGAGAGAGAAAAGAACATCTAGAGAGAATTTCTGGAAAACTTTCTATGTCGTGGAATATGTAAAACCTCTGGGGATGACAAGCCTTGTTAAGAAAGCCTGCCCTAAAAGTCCACATGAGCCTTTCAGGTTTCTGGAGTCAAACTTAGGTTTCCTTTCAGTACAACTCTGCGCTGAGACTAAATCAGATGGGACCCTGAGATATTTAGGGTTACCATTTGTTTGGTCACTATACCAAGCTCTATTATAAATTCTAAGAGTTTTTCTAGTGGTTCTTCTTGTTTTCTACATATGTGATTATGTAACCTAAAACCAATAATAGTTTTCTTTTATTTTCAGTAGTTAATGTCCTTTTTTCCTCTGACTTGATGAAATTTTGCATTGGCTAGAATTTTCAGGAAAATGTTTAAAAAGAGACTGTGGGTAGAAGATATCTTTGTCTTATTCCTATTTTAAAATAGTTTTTCTTTAAGAGGCTAGGCAAATACCTTCTATCTCAAGTTTTTTGAGAGAAGGGGGTATGTGTGTGTGACGTTGTTTTCTTAAGAATGGTCATGTCTGTGGGAAGACAGAGAGAGGCATTTCTGTGACAACTGCTCTGCCATCACCATCTATGACACTGCTGGTTAGGGGAGAGCCTGTGAGAGAGGCTCTGATCCACGTGGAGATGGTGCACATGGCAACGTACAGCCACAGGAGGCCAAGGAGAGAGGGACCCCAGGCAGCTGTTCCTTTTCCTCTCTGCAGATGCGGAAACAGCCATCTGGAAAGGCAGTTTATTGTGTAATTAACCCTGGAAAGTTGGTCCTCCGGGGCATTCAGGTTCTGAGGAATTCAGATGTTTATCGCAAGCATTTTTGGCAAAATAAATAAGTAAATAAAATAGCCAGAACTCTAGAGAGGATTAAGACACTGCCCTTGGCCTTTCTCATTCTTCATATGCCTCTGTTTTCTCTTCTTCCAGTCCCCTTTTTCCTCCTCCCTCTCTTCCTTTTGCTCTTTCCTCTCTCTTTTTCTCCCTCTCTTCTCTCCCCTCCAGCCTCCCTTTAACTCCATCTCTTCTCTAACTATTTCCTTTTCTTTCTTCTTTTTGTAACTTTTATCTTTCTTTACCATCCTTTACCATTCTCTATCACATTTTTCCTCCTTTCTCTCCCTTCTCTTTCTTTTCCCTCTACCTTTTCCTTCCTTCTCTTTTTCCACTCATAGTTCATTGTTTTCTCCCTCTCTCTCTTCCCTATAAGGAAAAAAAGGAAAGAGGGAAAAAACTGTTTGCTTATGCTTGTATTGCCAAAAGCTGAAAGAGGCAAAGGCCATCTTATCGCCCACACAACGAGCAAAGCCCATGTTTCTTGTTAAAACTGGAGGGCTGGGCGCGGTGGCTCACGCTTATAATCCCAGCATTTTGGGAGACCGAGGTGGGTGGATCACGAGGTCAGGAGTTCAAGACCAGCCTGACCAAGATAGTGAAACCCTGTCTCTACTAAAAATACAAAAATTAGTGGGGCATGATGGCGTGTGCCTGTAATCTCAGCTACTGAGAGGTCGAGGCAGAGAACTGCTTGAACCTGGGAGGTGAAGGTTGCAGTGAGCCAAGATCACGCCACTGCACTCCAGCCTGGGTGACAAAGTGAGACTCCATCTTGAAAAAAAAGAAAAAGCTGGAGGGAAATTTGCTGAGAGCGGCTGTCCCTCACACATCAGGTGCAACTGATACAAAACCAAATAGTAATGGGAAAAAGGGTCAAAGATAGGCACTTGTACAGCCTCCTGCACATAAACCTCGCCCTCCCCAGCTCACAACCCTCCTCTTTGCCCTGATCCCATGCTCACCTCCCCCCCCACACACGTACACATACACACACAGGCATGCACACACATGCACATACATACATTTACATGCACACATACACATATGCACACGCATACATTTACATGCACACACATGCACACACATACATTTACATGCACACATACACACATGCACACACATACATTTACATGCATGCGCACACACATGCACACACAGACCTGGCCTGGCTGCCTATCCAGAGCTGCTGAACATGCTCAGGCCTTCACTCCGGCCCCTCTTGCCATCCTGGGCCTCTGCTCCTCTCCTCTTCATGTTCACAAATCCTACACAACCTCCCAAGCTGAGTTCAACTCCCATCTCTTCCAAGAAGCCTTCCCTGACGACCTCAACTATCAGTACCCTCCCTTCTCTAAGCTCCTAAAGCGCCACAGGATTCCAGCACTTCAGGGCACCTAAAACTCACCTAACCCAGCATTTCCCCAACCAGAACGTATCTGGGATTTTGGAAAGCCATATAATAAGCAATATCTATCAGCTTTCAATGGTAAGAACAAATAAAACTGGATCCTCTGTGACTGAGAAACCATGTAGGACACCACTTTCCATTGTTCCTCAACAAGAGTGTAACAAGCTTCTCAAAATCAGGAATCTTGACTCAGCATTCTTTGTGTTCCCTGATGCCCACCATCAGCTGAGCACATAGTAAGCATTCAACAAGGACTTGAATAAATGAATAAATGAGTGAATAAATGGCTACATGTGTGAGGTGAGCAACTAAATAAATGAGGTGAGCGTATAAACAAATAAGTGATTCAGAGAGTGAATTACCTCAGGAATAAATTCTTAAGCTGGTGTTTTAATAACTGAGGCTGGGTAAGGAATGCCAAGGAAACATCTTTAGTAATGCTCCTCTTCTTAATGGTGGAAAAGTCAGAAATGAAGCTAAGGACAGAGGTTGAGCTGGGAGGTGCCATAGTGGAAGGCAAAGAGCACTGGCCTTAGAGCCCAAAGACCTGTTTCCGTCCACAGATGCATTTCACATGGCATCGCAGTGTCCCCTGATGTGCCTCCCTCTCAGATTTGTGGGAGGCCAAATGACATAGTGGCTAGGAGACCATTGGGTGTACTCTGAGGTGCTGCACATACACATTGCTTCATTTAATCTTTGAACGAGGTCAAAGGAAGTTGACAGTGGGACAGGCTTGCATGCAGATGTAGGGGACCACATCTTGCATGCAGATGTAGGGGACGTGTGTAGGGACCAGGGCCATACTGGCAGGCAGAGCACCTCTCTTAACACTGGGGCCACCACGCAAGCCTTGCCTGCTCCGAAGCTCAGACACTCAGGTCAAAGAGACACTTAAAAGCTTCAGAGCGCATAAGCTGACGAGGGAGCTGACCCTCAGAAGGGCTGTGGGCGGGGCAGGCTGTTCACCCTCAGGGTACCACCCACAGTGGAAATGCCCCGTACCCACCTAGATCCAGCCCTCTGCTCTCTCCCACACCCCCTTTGGACGTGTGGAACTTTCAGCACCTGCATTTTGCTGAAGCACACACTTATACGCTCTTCTGAAAGAGCAATGGGCAGAGGAAACGGAAAATCTGGGGCCTGATTCACACTTACCAATACTCAGAAAGTCCCCAAACAGCCTCCACAACGGGGACCCGCCCGTCCACCCAGCTGCCCCCAGTGCCTCATGATGGATGTTGCCACTTGCTCGTGAATGGCTCCACGTGGAAGGCACAGCCATGTGGAGCCCCGCAGGGACAGCCTGCTTTGCCACAGCCATGAGGCTCCTAGGTCACTAGAGCTGTGGACCCCAAATGTCAGCTGGACCCGAGGTTTTGAAGTATTTTGTAAGCAACAGAAATCTTAGTTTGATTAGAGGCCCTTATGAACCCCAGTCATTAGCACAGACGTAAGGAGAGCTGCCTCCGATCGTAGTAGGGGCTGAGTCCCTACTTCCCCAGCCCCACACACGTGCTTGGATCATGTACACCACCCTTGAAGGCTCCTGAAAAGTTCTACACATTGCTAAGACAATGCCAAAAACAGGCCTCTTTTTAACAGTGGGTAAACTGAGCACCAAAGAGAGGACAATTGATGGCCAAGATCAAGCTCTATGTTGATGGTAAAAGTAGAGCTGGAATCTCGGCTGGCTGTCGCCCCAACACCTGTGCAGAGGCAGAAGGACTATGCTTATGAGAATTAACTTCTGAGTCAGGGTGCAGTGATGAAGAAATGCCAACAGGTGTCCTCGGATAGTCTGAGCGGAACATGTGATCTTGCCCCAAAGCCTTGCTACCTTTGTAAGAGGGCTTTGGTAGCCTGAGTTACTCCTGGCGTCAATTAATCAAGCAAAGCCCTAATGTGAGAGCCAGGGACCTATGTTCTAGCTTCCACTCTGCCTCCCGCCTGCCAGAGACTGGGCCAGTGACTGTTTCACTGGAGTTTGACTCAGGATCTCCAGGATCCCTTCCAGCTGCAGCACTCCACATCCAGGAAATGAGGTGAAGCGTTCTCAGCTACGAATAGTACAAGGATTCCTCTAGGGAGGAAATGGTCTCTAACTGGGGAAAGAACTTCAAGAAGATATGGGGAGGTGTGGAGGCATGTGGTGCTTGCTGCAGCCAAGGCCATGAGGCAAAGGCCCCCCTCCTCCGTAGGGAACATGGAAAGAAATGGGGAGACGGGAGAGAGAGAATAAGAGAAGGGAGGGACTGGGGAGCAGCAAGATGGCGCAAAGCTGTAGCTGCCTGGATGAAAAGACCAGAGAGAGGCACCCAGCAGTGGAGTGGCCAGAAGGGCATTTTAAGAATGGGAACACCTCATGTTCAACTTGAAGTTGTTTGCATTGCAGTGATGTAAATCCTTCCTTCATCCCCACCCCCGCCCCACCCCGTATCTTCAAATAAATCTGCCTCACCCACGAATGCTTTGCGCCAGCAGATTGTTATGTGGAAAATGAGAAGCGGCTGAGCTTCCCATCTGGGTCCGTGAGGTGTGGGATGAAGATAGTAAGTGCGAAAGCAAGAGTCTGAGGCAGTCAGAGCCAATTGAATGTGTAGCTCCTGGAGAGGCTCAGAAATCTTGGGGTCCTTGGATCTCCATGGAGGAGAAATCTGGGGATCTGAGCTGATCTTACTTGGATCTCAAGGGACAGGGAAGACCCCCTGTGTCTCGTAAGTTGAAATATTTATGTTGTCCAACCATAAGCTGTGATATGTGAAAACTCAGAGAAACAGGAGGCAGTGGTCGTGAAATTGTGGTGCACCTAAGCAGGACCTTGGGAGCTTGTTAAAGGTGAAGGTTCCTAGGTCCCATGCCATAGATTCTGATGCAATGGGGCTTGGACAAACACTGGGATGGAGTGGTGACATGCACCCAGCCTTCAAGGAGCCTGAAATGCCACTGATGGCTTTAGTGAGAGGATTCACCTGCAGGCCTCTGGCCACTGCCCATTCCTATTGGTCAAGAGCACACAGGCCCAGCATGGAGCAACCAATTCCTGCTGCGAGTCGTCATCTTTGCCTTGGGATCTGAGCTCCTGAGAGCCGTGGTCATTGCTCAGCAGTCCTTAGCTGCCAGTGCTAAACTTTAAGGAACACTGTACCTTCTGGGAGGAAAATATCTCTGCCTTGCACTCTAAAGCCTGTGGTATGTGCCTGAGAGCACGTTCCCTGCCCACCTCCTAGCACACCTCCAGGACCTGACTCCTTTCCTCCCTGGACCCATGATTTTGCCTGTTTGCCTCCACCCCAGGTGGGCCCCCTGGACATGACCTGAGCCAGCATGCCATATGTCACCTTATGTATGACTTCCCTTGGACATAGTTTAGTTGGGAGAAAATAAGGCAAATAGTGTTAGAAGACAGAGAAAAAGATTTCCCCAGGATAGCCAATCATAGCCTGGGATCCTGGGCCAGATGGTGAGCAAAGAGTCAAGAGCCACCCCTAGGAGGTCACCCCCAATGAGCGGGAGAGAGCGCCATGGGCTGGGGGTTTCTGAGAAGGTCAAGGGACAGGGGGTGGGGGGAGAAATCAGAGTTTCATTCATTCATTTATTCATTCATGCTACAGGCATGTGCTGAACACATCTACATAAGGATATGTGCATAAGTGAACCCAACCCTTTTTCTTAAGAAGTGCACCCTCTAGGAGGGGGTGGAATTGGTCCTTGAAAGGTGACAAGATTCTGAGCAGTAGAAAGGAGGTGGAAAGGCATTTTAGGTAGAGGGAACAGCCTAAGCTAAAGTGCAGAGGCAAAAGGCAGGCTCAAGAGCTGAGGAGTTGACCAACCTGTGTGAAATAGAAACATATAGAAATATGTAATAATTTGACAGCCCTTTCCTGTGCTCTGCACTGGACGTGGGCTAGGTGCTGGGGATATGAAGGTGACTGAGGCAATGTCTGCCCTCAATCACGGGAGCCTTTATTGTCATTCCAGGAGGTGTGTAAGAGCCACGGGGCAGGCACCTGCTCGCACAAAGCATTGCAGGCAGTAAGTATGGGTACAGAACGGATCCAGCCAGCCTCACTTCCAAGCAGAGGGATGGGAGGCAAGGTCTGAGCCATTGTTAAGATAGCTGGCGGGCTTGGCTCCAGCCGCCTGACAAAAGATGAAATTTAGTTTGGGGAGATAACCTTTGGGTGCCGTAATTAAGTCCCTGGGCTCTGCCTGGGAGGCCACAGCCTTAATGAAAACAGCCTGAGAAAAACAAATAGCACACTGGCACTGTTGAAGACATCCCAGCTTAAACACACAGATGCACAGCACCTACAAACACACAGGGTGGGGTGCAGTCCCAAAACATGCCGCTTTCCCTTGCAACATGACCCTGCTCCGAGCAGGCTGTGGGGGAACGTCACCACTGATTTGCGCAATGAAGATGTCTTGGGTCAGGGCTGGGGAATGGTGGAGTTTTATTACCTTTTGTTTTTGTTGCTTTTTTTTTTTCTTTTCTGCTTTTTTTTGTTGTTATGGTTCTTGATGAGGTCTGAAAAGTCAAGGCAGCTCCCGGGGGTGATGCTTGGAGCTGCAAAGGCAGCCGGGGGTCACTGAAGAACAGCTCGTGGTTGGGTGAGGAGACCTGGAGGAAAGCGCCCTGGACTGGGAGTCAGAGGAGGTCTGTCTCCGCTCTGCTGAAAGCTGTGTGACTTTGGAAGAATGAGTTTCTTCCTCCCGCTGTGCCTGCTTTTCAGTCAGCCTCTGGCCTCTCCACACTGGGCCAGAGCCCATAACTCTAAGAATAAGAAATTATTACATTAGCATAGAGGTCATTAACATAGAGGTCAAGGAAGGGGCAAGAGCTGAGGCCTCAGAGAAAGCAGGAGCTTTCAGAAGCAGATTCCAGCCTTTGGTCAATGTCACTGAAAGTTGTTAGAAAATGGGGTGCTGGTAAAAGAAAACTCTAGGCCAGGAATAGTGGCTCATACCTGTAATCTCAGCACTGTGGAGAGTCGAGGCAGGAGCATTGCTTGAGGTCAGAAGTCTGACACCAGCCTCGGCAATATAGTGAGACTTAGTCTCAATCAAAAAAGAAAGAAAGAAGGGAGAAGGAGAGAGAGAGAGAGGGAAGGAAGGAAGTAGGGAAGGAGGGAAGGAGAAAGAAAGAAAGAAAGAAAAGAAAAGAAGGAAGGAAGGAGAAAGAGAGAAAGAAAGAGAAGGAAGGAAGGAAAAAAAGAAAGAAAGAAAAAGAAAGAAAGAAGGAAAGAAAGGAAGAAAGAAAGAAAGAAAGAGAAAGAAAGAAAGAAAGAAGAAAGAAAGAAAGAAAGAAAGAAAGAAAGAAAGAAAGAAAGAGAAAGAAAGAAAGAAAGAAACTATAAAGGTTTTCATTTAGAAACAAATCATATGATGATGATATGTTGGGTGTGTATTTCATTCTGCTTTGGGTAGGACTTGGTTTCTAGTTCCCACCAGCATGAGCTGAGGCTGGAATAACACCCTCTGTGTGTGCTGACCACTCAGCTTAGCACTTCCTAAGTGCCCAGGAGACACTGAAGTATTGGTAACCAGAGCATGACAAATGGCCCAGCTTTTCTTCAATTCAGGAAGAGAGGAGAGAGAGGGAAATCCTGGAACTTTCTCTCCTCCCATGTGCTGGTGGATGGTTAAAAACAAACTCTCTCTAGTATTCCCACAGTCATTTCAGAGCTGGTAGAACAGAGTCTCCCACTAGGCTCACTCTGATATTTACTGAGCCCCTCAACCTGCCTTTGTAGCCCCTATCCCCAAGCCTACTCTGTCAATTAAATTTTTCTCAAAGCAAAACGTTTCCAAAGTCTGGACAAGGGACAAAAATGCTTGCTTTTTAGGTCTCCCTTTTTGCTCTTCTCCATTGTTTCGTTTCATGTCCTTGACGGAGCCCCAAGCCTTGATCTCCTGGTCCAAGGGGATCTGGGTAGTGGCCAAGCCTGGTAGTGACCCACTGTCCACTTATGTCCTGAGTTAGGCCACACCTCCAGGAGTGGCTTATCACAAGGTATCTTCCCATGGTGAACACAGAGCTCCGAGCCAGTGCTCCAGAATCAGGTAGGTGGGAACCCAACTGGCCACAAGAGCAGCATCTGATTCTGCGGAAGAAGGGAACTCCTCTCTGTGAGAGCCATTCCTCTTCCTCTGGGAGAACAGAGCTGGTCTGGACCCAAAGGAGCATGTCCCAGGTGGAGGCTGGAAAGCGGCCCAAGTAGGTGTCTTTGAACTCAAACATATATTTAAAGATGATCATGTAGGTGAAACCAGCAGGCACTTAAAACATGTTTGAAAGAAAGAGCAGGACTGATCAAGAATGGGAGAAGAGGGAGGGAAGATGGCAAAAAGGTAGGGAGGCAGGCAGGAAGGGAGGGAGAAAGAGAGGGAGGAAGAAAGGCAGGAAGGCAGGAAGGCAGGAGGGAGGGGGAAGGAGAGAGGGAGGGAGGAAGGAAGGAAGGAAGGAAGGAAGGAAGGAAGGAAGGAAGGAAGGAAGGAACTTCTTGAAGGTTCAGTTTTTCATCATCTGTGAAATAGGAATAATATCTCGTACATCAGGCTGTTTGTGAGAATTAGAAGACATAACTCCTGTGAAAACCCCTATACAAAGCTGGTGTTCCAAAAATATCACAGAGGTGAAGTAACTGCCCAGTAA
This sequence comes from Cheracebus regulus, assembly GCA_963574635.1. Lineage (NCBI taxonomy): Eukaryota > Metazoa > Chordata > Mammalia > Primates > Pitheciidae > Cheracebus > Cheracebus regulus. The sequence goes on along the minus strand of CAUYQU010016518.1, from coordinate 190,174 downwards.
GGCACAGCTTGCACATGACTAAGCTAAGACTGGAACCCAGGGGAATCTGACTCTGAAATTAGTAATGTCCATACCAAAGTGCCATACCCCAACCTTCTTGGAGAAAGAGGTCACTTCGTCTAATGGCCACATGGTGTCTTCAGACAACATGGTGACTCCTACCCATGGGTACTCAGAATCCCCCCTGCCCCAAATAACAACCCAGGGAGAGACCAGCTCATGCTGGGATTCACCAGAGGAAAATCAGAAATGTCTCCCTCGGCTTCCTTCTGTTTGCGACCTGCTGAGAAACTGATGTAGAGGCCGCTGGGAAAGGCTGGTGAGCCCCAGGTTTCTTTTCAGGCTGATGCCACCTAACAATTTCAGGCCACAGAACTACCTTGAGTCACGGCCTTCGGTGCCTCTCAGCCCTATCACCTCTCCTACACCCCAATACTGCACAGGTTCTCACGTTTTTTTCTTTAAACCATCTCATTTCCAGCCCAGGAATCCCCCAGGCCTCCCTCATAGCTTCAGCCGGGACCTGGTAAGCAGAGCCAATGGGCACTAGGACCACCCATGTCAGGCAGGAAGTAGGGGAGCTCAGAACCCAGTGCTGGAGGAGGCTAGGCAATGACGCTGGCATCTCCCCATCCCTCTGCAGTTCTAGTTAATCTATGCTCTATACACCAATCAAGGTAAATATTAACAGAATCAGCATAATTTCCTGGACACACAACTTTAGTTTCTTTAAATATGTGTGGTTCAGACAATAAGGGATCCTTCCCTTTCACCAGAGAGATAAGAATGACCTTTGCTGAAGGCATCTGTGCTTCAGGCACTGGGTCAAGATTTTATAGAGCCATTCAGTCTTCAAGACCACCCCTTAGGAGAAGTAGGATGTTGTCTCTTTCAGGTAAAGAAACTGAAATTTCAAGAGTATGAGTAACTTAACCAAAGGCATACTAGATTCCAACTTAAGGCTGCTTACAGGCAAAGCCAGGCAGTGTTCCATTGCTTTCTTTCTGTTTCTAGAGTCCCCTAAAGGGGAACCAGCCTTTTCCTTCTACACTCAATAGCATGGTGGTTCTAAAATCTCCAGGATCTAAAGCCTTCTGCAAGCAACGCACCAAATTAAAGATGGAAATTGAGCACTCTTGAATTAGTTGTCAAGACCCTCATTGGTGAGTATGCCCTTAAATATTAAAGTCAATAATCAGCGCTGAAGAAAGTTTAAATATTTTATTAAAATTTATCAAAATGGATGTGCCAATTAGCAACTGAGCATCAGCCCGGGCCCATGCCAGGCACATTGCAAGATTCACATGAAGCCTAAGATATTCTTAATGGCCTAGGTGGGAAGATAAGATATTATAGAAAACAGCAGAGAACAATGTTTGACAGTTTTTAATCAAATGTAAAGAAACTTGGCTCCACTACCATGTGACATTGAGCAACTATTTTAATCTTATTGAGGCTTCATTGCCTCATCTGTGGAAGGGAACGGTGATATTATCGTCTTACAAAATTACTATGAGAATTGCATAAGGCGATCACCATTCAGCTCAGGGCCAGCTGAACAAGCTCCGGGAAAGAGCTGGTTCGTGTCCTTGTTGTGGTCATCAGGAGGTTGGGAACTAACATTTACTAGAGAGCTCCTCCTTCATATCCATGGCCATTCACAACACCTACAAACCCTCAATCCAGATAGTCCTCTGTCATTCGCCTCATTTTCTAGATAAGAAAGCTGAGATCTGGGGACTCATCAGGCAATTATTCACTAACACAGTGAAGATTGGGAGGTAGGTATATCTGCTATCGAGACAGGTAAGACCAGGTCAGCTCAAATGAACAGGTAGGTTTGTAGCATTGTTAAGACCCTCAATTCTCTAGAAAGTTCCGGACCAGGCTGTACAGTAGGAGGTTCTGCAGTGATGGAAATGCCTGCATCCGCATTGGCCAACACAGTAGAGCACTGGAAATGTGGCTAGTGTGCCTGAGAAACTGAATTTTTAATTTTACGTAATATTAGTTAATTTAAATTTAAATAGCCACAGGGGGCTAGTGGCTGACATATTGGACAGCACAGGGCTAGCCTACAGTTGGCACCCTGTTTAACCTGGCATCCCAGCCCTCCCACCTGGTTCCAGTGTCTCCTTGGTGCTAGCTCACTTGCCAGGGTCCCCTGGCCCTGGACTCCCAACTGACATCCCATGTCAATCTCTGTCTCCCTCCCCTTTTGCTTTGGTGACACTTTCTGCCCACCTCACCCAGCTCTTCCCTGGGTCTGACCCTCAGCTTCCCTCTGTTTGCCTCTGTGCTCTGGCTTCTTACTGCATCTGCTGAAAACTCCTCAAACCGGGGCCAGGAACCCCGGCTTCTTCACCCTTATCTGAATACTCACCCCTTTACCAAGAATAATCAAATAGGCACAGGTCCTGATGCACTAGAGGTATGTATTTGGGCTGGGGTTGGGGTGGAGTGGCAACAAAGGAACAGAATGTTCCAAACTGACACAAGCAAGACATTCCAGGATATTTACTGGTTTCCATCTGAGAAATACAAAGGGAATAAGTGAAGGTCCCTGCCTCAAGGAGCTTCCATAGTCAGTGGGGAGCATGATGCAAACTGAAAACGCAAGAGAGCAATGACCCTGCAGGACAACACAAAGAAGAGAGCAATGATCCTGCAGGACAACACAAAGATGCATAGCAGCCACTCAAGGCCGAGTGTGCATTCAAACCAGAAGTGCTCTGGGGTTCACAGCAGAGAGGCCTCTCTGGGCTGGATTCATCAGGGAGCTCCTGGGAGAAGGCAGAAGGGTCCCCTCCCAATCCAAGCTCCATCTCTCTCCACCCTGCTCTGGCTGGGAGGCTGACCTGAAAGGGCCACAAGAGGGGTTTCTTGTTCTCCCTCTCTGAGTTGGGTTTGGCCAAAGTTGACGGGCAGCAGGGCATGCACAGCAGGAGGAAAGAGAAGGGTCTGCACTCCTCTGGCTTCCCCTCTGCCAGGCTGAGGGTTAGCAATGACCAGTTTCCTCCAGCAAAGGCCATGAGTCCCACCAGGCAGTCCTCGCTTACAGCTATGGGCCTTCTGTGGTTTCAGTAAAAGCTCCCTCACCTCACCTCTTCCAGCCTGGGGACAATAGCAACTCCCCGCTCTAGTAGTCCCAGGGTGCTACAACATCTCATGCTGTCCCTGTGCCCTGGCCACTTCCTTAGAAAGCATCTCTCCTTAACTCTCTTCAAACGCCTTTCTGATGGGTCAGCTGTTTCTTGCCAGGACCCTGACTGATACAGGGTCTATGCAGGTTCTTAAAGGAGGAGAAGGATTGATGCAGGTGGAGGAGCAGAGAAAACCTGAAAAGCAGAACACGAGACTGCAGGAGCAGAGGCAGAAGAGGGAAGCCTTGCTCAGGAGAGATAGCACAGTGGGACTGAGGAGAGGCTTCATTAGGTGGGGATCTGGGCTGAAGCTGGGGCCAGGCTGTGGAAGCCTTGCTCACCCACTTGATCATTATGAAAGCGGGAAACTAGGGAACCCATGTCAAGCTGGGACGGTGCACTGTTTCAGGGCCATGGGTTACTAGGAGCCCTTGAGAGTTTAAAGCTTCTGTGGTACTAACTGTGGCTGTCATGTAGGCAACTGATTTTTAAATCCACATGTCACCATTGGCGTATAAACAAAAACTGCACTTGAATAGAATTCCACTCTGGCTTCCATGACAATCGAATGAGAATATCATTAATATTCAAGTACATATCTTCTGTAGCCAATGGCCTACAAAGTGCTATTATTAAAAACCTACTCTTTCTGTTAGACAGGAACATTGAAATCTCACCTCTTAGTACCCTATTGACTAAGCAAATGCAAGGACTACATATACTTAAGTGTAGACACATCACGGTATCACTGTACTTGTCAATTTTTCCCCTGTATAATTCAGATCTTCTCAATGTTGGGAAAAAAGTTTCTAATACCTATGTTACACCAGATGCCATTTGAGCAGGGTATGGCCTGCCTGAATGTGATATGCAATCAGATTGGGGCTATTCTTTGGCGTTACTTGATGACTCCTAGGAAAGCATATTGACCTCTGCTTCCTTTATAGCCAAGAGAATGTGGGCGCTTGGCTGGCATTTGCAAAGTCAGAGCTGTCAGAGCAGCTGTTGCTCCCTTAGCTGAAGCGATGCAGAATTCTTTAATAGAATTATGCATTCATACATATAGAGCTATGCTAATACCTTAAAAGACAGATGAAAAAAATCTGACTGTATTCTCCAAATTAAAAAAAAAAAGACTGCTTCAGCTAAAATTTTGCCAAGATACCATGATAATGAAAAGATTTTTGCATCATCTACATCATCTGCCTCCACCTGTTGATTTGCTGAATATCAGGATGGCAGCACTTTGAGCTTCCGCAGGTTTTTTTTAAAAGAAGGATTTTATATTGCTTACCCTTTGTTCATGGATAATTGATAACACTGATTACCTAAACATGCCTAAGGTTTCAGGGTTAAATACAACTGCTGACTTGTTTGCATTTTTTTTTCCATCATCCTAATTAATTCATGTGGATGAAAAGTCCTCTGCAAAGAACACATAGGAGGTGAAAACGAAATATTCCAAGGATCCAGTGGAAGCACTACCAATTAACTTACTGCTCTGCGAAAATCATTAACATGTGAAATTGACAAAATTAAAAGCATCCATACATTTGCCAAGGGAGTACAGAATGACACAGCATGTCTCCAAATTTTTCCGTAGAATGTTATCTGGTTAATTTTATTTTTGACAATTCCTGCCCCTGTATCTTCAGCAGAACATTTTTTCTCCAAATTAAAACCAATTAAAAACTATTTAAGGAACACTCCGTGACAACAACGTTTAACAGAATTAACAACACTTGCTGCAGAAACAAGGCAGCAGAAGTTGTGAAACTTATCAGTGATTTTGCTAATGCCAAATCACAATGGAGACATTTTAAGTTTGCTTCTAATTTTCAAGTTTGTCTGTGTTGCCTGCATAGTTTTTGGTGCTGACATGTTTTAGAGTATGAGTTTTGAAGTTTGTTTAAATAGTTTTTTGTGTGTTTTATCATGAAAGAATGTTATTTGGTAATTAATATGGTTTCCTATTTTACTGTCTATGGGGAAGGCACCACACAAAGGTTGACCCCATTATTATGTAGTACGCCACTGTACCAAGAAGAATTTAAGATAGTTCCACTGTATTTGTGCAGTGAATAGAAACACTAAGGCATGACAGTTCTTCTGAAGTATAAAGGGGGGAAACAGAATGTTTCATCTTCGCTATGCATTCTGCCATGCATTTTACTACATTGTTTATTTTCATCTTCCCAACAACTCTGAAAGGCAAGAATGTGACTTTTTACAGGTGAGGGGACTTTAATTTGGGGAGGTTAAGTAACTTGCTCAAGGTCAAATGACATGGAAACATTCTTTCTTTTTTTTAGACAGAGTTTCACTCTTGTTGCCCAGGCTGGAGTGCAATGGTGCAATCTCAGCTTGAACCTCTGCCTCCCAGGTTCAAGTGATTCTCCTGCCTGAGCCTCCTGAGTAGCTGGGATCATAGGCATGCACCACCACGCCCGGCTAATTTTTTTGTTTTTTCAGTAGAGACAGGGTTTCTCCATGTGGGTCAGGCTGGTCTCAAACTCCCAACCATTCTGACCCAGGTCTATCTGGCTCTGAAACCCTCCTGAGGACAAAGAAGGCTTCCATGGACCCAGGACTGTAAGATGCTGCCTGCCTGCCTTCGTGACTGGCTGAAATGGTGAAACTGGGGGTCACAGGGCAGAGCTTAGCCTTCTGATGTGATCCGAAGGCATATTTAGCATCAGGACAATCCCTTGGCACTGCTCCAAGAGCTGCCCTATTTGAGCTGAGGGCACTCACGTTAGCTCTACAATTAGGCCTGCCATTTAGGTGCTTAAAGGGTCACCTGGTGCAGGGCAAAGACTTAAACATGAGTCTCAACTCTGCCATTTATAGCCCTTGGGCTAGGCACTTAAACCTGCTGCACCTGAAAAGCACATTTAGGAACAAACAAACAAAAAAAAATGGGTGATGGGGCGGGAAATAATCTATCAAACATTAAAAGGCTGTCTGGAGGAATCACTTAATAAGCTGTGGGAAATAATCCTTGGAGAGGAGCATATATACAGGCTCTTGTGCAGGCTGTGTGCCTGCAGTGAAAGGGCATTGGCCCAGGTTTAGCATGCTGACTGAGGGATCTGTTGCTCAAAGTGTGTCCCACAGACCAGCAGCATTGGCATCACCTGGGAGCCTTTCAGAAATTGAGGCTACTGGGCCTTAGTCCAGATCTCTGATTTCAAGTATACACATTCAGTTGGAAAGGCACTGCCGTAGGCCTCCCAGTCTGGCTTTCTAGGTCTCAACCTCCAGTGCATTTAAATAAGAAGGTTGGCTTCATTCACTTCTCAATTATTCTTATTACAAAAACAGAATTGAAAAGGCTCTCAAAGACATTCAATCCAGGAATGGTGAAAACCTGCAAGGGTGCAGCCATCCTTCCCGGAGACCACAGCAGACATTGCTAATGAATCAGGAAACTCTTCCACGGTGCTCTAGAGCAGCTGCACCATCCCCTCCACCATGCAGCCCAGAAAGCCTGATCACTCTTTTGGAATTACCATGAGTATGAAGCCTGCTTACCACCCCTGACCCCCACTATGTGGCCTAATCCCTTCTTCATTCATAGGTCATAAACCTTATCTCCAGTTTAAGCCCAACATGTAAGCCCAGTTTTCCCAACATGTTATCCAATCTAACACTCACCCTTTCAAAAATTCAACAAATTATACTGTTACACTGATTAAACAGAAACTGAGTGTTTCCAAAATTAAATGACGTCCCCACAGGTGGAGAATCCTATTCGTCCGGCTCAACTCTCCTCTTTATGCCATGGTCCCTCTGTTCCACCACCCACTTCAACATTTTAGGCCAAGGAGGGGAAGACTTTAAACCTCACAAAGAACCTAGAACATCATCGTGGTGCTCTCAAAATCCAAGGTAGAAAGACAACAGAAGGTTTTTAAAATGCTCTGAGAAATCACACCCCACTCCCACGTCCCCTGGCCACCCAGCCTTGTTCCTACTTGAGCTGGGGCTGGCTTCTTCACAACCAGGAAAGGATAGTATGCTGAACCTGCTGCCCCCGGGGTCTTCACCCAGTGTCCCAGACACCTGCCTCAAACACTACATGCAAAGCACTCCAAAATAGGTGTGATCTTCTCAATTTATTTTTGTCTACATGTAATAGGAGACTGATGCCCTCACGAAGCTGCTGTGCCAATCAGCCAGTGGGAAGAAACCTATGTTTTTGGAAGGCAAATCGTTAAGAACTAGGATACAGTGTAGGCATGTATACCGGCTGGATCCAATTTCAAGTGAAAATTAATGGCAAATTCTTGTAACCACATTAAGAGCCATTGTCATTCATTTGAAATCAGTTAAACATGAAAACAACACGAAAACCATCTTGAGTTCATGGAACATAAATATTTGTCTGTATTTTTTTTGCCAGTGCCCCAGAGAGACTACGAGATGTTGGCAGATCGGTGTTCTAAAAACATGCTCACGAAGAGGGAAAAATAAGGAACCTGACTCTCGTTGGGTTAAACTATTTGTCAACTTTTCCATTTCCTCAGTCAAAAGATAATTAAACAGTAAGCAGATGTCAGAATCTAACTGACGCAAGGAAAGATTGCTCAATGTCTCATGGTGCTCTGTCATTTTTATGCACTGTTTGCAAATAGCCCCTTGGTTAGTACAAGAAGCAGAATGTCAATCAGCCTCTCTCCCCATGGAAGCAGAGGCTCTCCCAACAAATATACCTGTGTACAGTCCCTCTAGGTGTCAAGAAGCACATAACAAAGTTTCTGGGACAATGTCTTAGGCATATTAGAGCAGAGAGAAGCTGTGGCTTTTCAGAAGAGTGGGGAGAAGGGAAAAGGAGAAAGAGAGAGATGGAGAAGAGAGGATGGGGGAGATGGAGGTGAAGAAGGAAGGGTTGAGAGATGAAAGAGAAAAAGAATAGGAAAACACTCAGAAAAAGGAACCGTTGGCAGAGGGAGAGAGTCCCAGTATGGTAAAATCAAAAAGGCATGGTCTTCAGAGTCAAGCCTACTGTGAGGTCCCATCCCTTTCCAGCTGTGGGAGCTGAGACCATTTATTTGACTTCTCTGAGTGTATTCCTTCCACTGACAATCGGATAACATACTCCCTGCCCTGGCTCTCCCATGAGCTGGATCTGAGATGTCAGGAATCGTAAGTATCAGTGTCTGAACATTGCAGAACACTGCATAACTGCTTCAATTTTTTTAAAAACAGCAAAAAAGAAATTGGGTGAAAGAGAATTGAAACAAAGTAGGGTGCTGGGTGTGGTGGCTCACGCTTGTGATCCCAACACTTTGAGAGATGGAGGTGGGTGAATCACTCGAGGACAGGAGTTTGGGACTAGCCTGGCCAACATAGTGAAACCCCATCTCTACTAAAATACAAAAATTAGCTGGGTATGGTGGCACACACCTGTAATTCCAGATATTCAGGAAGCTGAGGCAGGAGAATCACTTGAACCCAGGAGGCAGAGGTTGCAGTGAGCCGAAATTGCGCCATTGCATTCCAGCCCAAGGGACAGAGCAAGACTCCGTCTCAAAAAATAGTAATAATAAATAAATAAGTAAGTAAAACAAAGTAGGTCTTCAGTGGGGTGAGGGAGAGCTGTCTCTCTGTTTTGCATTATGCTCCCTTATGGAGGACCCACAGCAGTGCTGCTTGAAGTTCAGTGTGACTCAGAGATGAGTGAAAGAGCTCTTTCAGATTCTACAGTAGATGTCACCCCTTTAACACACACACAGACACACACACACACACACAGAGCCCTCTTCGTGGGAGAGCATTCAAATGGTGTCCAGAAACCCAGGTGGGCAACAGACTTGAAAAACAACTGCCAGCTGGGCACGGTGGCTCACCCCTGTAATCCCAGCACTGTGGGAGGCTGAGGTGGGCAGATCACGAGGTCAGGAGTTTGAGACCAGCCTGACCAACATGGTGAAACCCCATCTCTACTAAAAATAAGAAAATTAGCCAGGCATGGTGGCGGGCACCTGTAATCCCAGCTACTCAGGAGGCTGAGGCAGGAGAATGGCTTGAACCTGGGAGGTGGAGGCTGCAGTGAGCTGAGATTGTGCCACTGCATTCCAGCCTGGGCGACAGAGCGAGACACTGTCTCAAAATAAATAAATAATAATAGCTTTTTACAAAAGATATTAGCCAGGTATGGTGGTACGTGCCTATAGTCCCAGCCTCTTGGGAGGTTAAAGTGGGAGGACTGCTTGAGTCCAGGAGGTCGAGGCTGCAGTGAGCTGTGATTGCACTGCATTGCAGCCTGGGCAACAGAGCGAGACCCTGTCTCAAAAAAAAGAAAAAGAAAAAAAAAAAAACAAACACTGCCATACTGTGTTCATAAGGTCAATCCACATACCACTGGGTAAAATCATTGTCCGTGGCTTCCCCCTTCGGGATGCAACCTCTTCCATGGAGGACCATCAGCCACCACTTGCAAACAGACTCCTATCAGGCCAGCTCACCAGCTACCAAACACAGCCAGCATGGCCAGTTAGACTAAAACTCAAATTCCTGTTGTGTAACTTATTAGATGTTCTGTTCCAAAGAAACAATGGACTAATGAACTTGGGGGTTCACACTGCCTGCAGTGTCATCTCTGACGCTACCTTACTGTGTGGTCTCAGGTCAGCATGAACGCCCTCTGGACTTCCACTCTCCTATGTGGGAAATGATGTTGAACAGCTTGAGCCTAAGAATCCGTCTACTTGTGACATTCAAAGTCTTCACAATTTACCCATCTGACATCTAAGGTAAAAGCTGGAATTCCCTTCCCCTTTATGTCCCTCCAGATTCCTTTCCACACTCCTCCACTCCTATGCCCACATGGACAGGCTGACCGACCTACAAGGACTCTCTAAGGGGCTCCCTTGTGCTCTGGCTTCCAATTGGTCTCAGCCAAGGGGTGCTTGTTCTCCTGACTCACCGGAGAGCCCTCCCCAAGCTGACTATATCTCCATGGAAGGTCACAGCCCTGTGATCTTCTCTGCAGGCCTTCCTCCTTCCAGGTTTTGTTAACAGTTTCCTCCCCTGGCTTCTTCAGACCTAGAAGTGGCAATAGCTCTCCTATTACTGGGAGTACCTGTTGGTGGTAATAGTCTGGATACTGTCCCTTGTGGTTCTCCCACTCCCTGGGAGTTCTCCCACTTACCCACCTAGGTAAGTCGTCCTTTTGTAAATACACCCTCCTCAGTGGGAGAAGTCACAAAAGGTCCTCTATGTGGTCATGTGGAATCAGTGGGCAAATGAAAGGAGGGATCAAGGAAGGCATCCAAGCAGAGGAGGCCTTTGCACAGTTGGCCTCAAACCTGTTTGGAAGAACAGGAAGAATTTTGTACAGGCAACAAGGAGGGATGGCATTTTAACCAAGAGAGTGGTGTGGATGCAGCCAGGAGGCCAGGCATTCTGGGAAAGGAGAGTCAACCTGACTGTCTGGAGGGAAGACCTTGGGTAGAGAAGGAATGAGGGGCATGGTTGGAAAAGCAAATGAAGGCCAGATGGTAGCAACCTCGAATGTGAGATGAAAGCCTGGGACTTCATTCTACGGGCGATGGAAGGCTCTTTATGGTTCTTGAGCAATGGAATGGCCCAATCACACTGAGCTATTTTAGGAATGTTAAGCTGGCAGTGTAGAGCAGATTGTAGTGTTACCAACTGGGTAGCCCTACGCAAAGGGAACAAAGGAGGATGCCAAAAGTGACACCCACCCGCCTTTGCTCCTGAGCAGTGGGCAGAGGCGGTACAGACGTTACCCCCCAAGCGACTCTCATGCTTATGCCAGCCTTAAAAGAGCAGAGCGGGAAGTGCATGGCATCCTGAATATGTAAGGGAAAACACATTCTTGGAAGAGATCTCCTCTCAAAGTCATCCACCCACAGCCCCCGGAATAAGGGGTAGGCAATCTGTTTCTCCTGGCATCTGATTCGAAATGCTCCTGAGGCCAAGAGGGCCTAAAAGAATTCCTCTGCTCGTGTGTGTGAGAACAGCCCAATAGGGGACCATCTGTCTCAGAACAGGCCCCCCGATGTGGAGGCAGCAACAGTAGCCCCCAAAGGGGTGCTATTTCAGTTTTCAGGAAAGCATTCTGCAAATGTCCCCAGCCATTAACTGGAGATCTCTCTATAGCTCTCCATTTAGTTCTCTGCTAAATAGAAACCAAGATGGTGGGGGCCACTCTCTAAGAGGTTCCCTGTCTCTGACATCTGAGTGTGGACCTATTTAGGGTGGGAAGATTCTGAGGGTTCTGAATTGACAGCACGAACCCAGAAAGCAACAGAAAGCTGAAAGGGATGCAGATCCAGAAGGCAGAGACTTCACAAACTATCAGCAAAATATTCGCTCAGGATGAGCCCTGTGTCTCCTCCTTGAAAAGAGTGCTGTCTGTTCCAGATAGGTCCAGGAAAGAACCCTTCTTCCTCAGGGGGTGTTCCATGGCCCACTCTAAGGTCCACTTACCTGACCGTGCCCTAGTGATGTGAAGTCTCTATAGTATTTCAAGGGAAGCAGTTAGAGAGCCTGAATGCAGAAAGTTCTGCAAGACTCAAATATTTTGGGGTCAGTAGAAGAGACAGAGCTAGCAAAGGAGGGTGGGGATCAGTGAGCTGGAAGAGAAACCAGAAAGCGACTGTCACAAAGCCAGGAGGAGGAAGTGGTCAGATGTATCGAATGCTCTTGAAAGGTACATATAATGACAACAATTATAGAGGTCATTGATGCTTCTGAAAAGAGCAGTTTTAATGAAGTGGAGGAAACAGACCTACTTCAACACCTCTCCTAACCTCTGGGGTAGATATATTTATCCTCATTTCACAGATAAGAAAGCTGAAGCTGAGAGAGATGATCTGACATGGCCTGCTGCCTGTAATCACCACTGACTGAGTGAGGTTGATGGTGATGTTGGTGATGGTGACCATGACGGTGATGGTGATGGTGATGGTGACAGTGATGGTGATTGTGATGGTGATGGTGATGGTGACAATGATGGTGACGGTGACGGTGATGATGGTTGTGGTGATGGTGATGGTGACCATAATGGTGATTGTGATGTTAATGGTGATGGTGATGTTGGTGATGGTGACAGTGATGATGATGGTAATGGTGACGGTGATGGTGACGGTGACCATGATGGTGATTGTGATGTTAATGGTGATGGTGATGTTGGTGATGGTGACGATGATGGTGATGGTGATGATGATGGTAATGGTGATGGTGATGGTGACGGTGGCCATGATGGTGATTGTGATGTTGGTGATGGTGATGATGATGGTCAGTGACAGTGATGATGATGGTGATGGTGACGGTGATGGTGACAGTGACCATGATGGTGATTGTGATGTTAATGGTGATCGTGATGTTGGTAATGTTGATGGTGATATTGAGGATAATAGTGACATTGGCAGCTTTTCAGACAGATTTTCTGTTCAATCAGAAATTGATCATGATTGCAAAGTAAGAACTGCCCTGTCTGTAAAGTCAGACAGATCCAAAGCTATATCTAAGCCAGTCAGCAACACATAAGCTTTACAACCTTTGAGTCTCAGTTTCCCTAGCTGTGGAATGGAGATGCTATTGCCTGCTTCACAGGACAGTTGGGAGAATGGCATGGATGGGAAAGGACCTGGTTCCTAGTAGGCCCTCAATAAATGTTTATGTAGTGCATTTGTCTGCAGGGCAAAGTTCGGGAGTGCAGTGAACATCAATGGATGAGCCTTACCTTCCCCAGCTGATCTAGCCCTCCCCATCCTAACTCTACTCCCCAACGTGAGTTAACTCCAACCCTAAGAGCAGTCATGAGCAACTTGGTGACTGCTTGCTCACCAGGATCCCTCCTGTATGCCCACACGTTGCTCTGGCAATGGTGCTCTGCTGGGATCCCCACCCACCACCTTCTTGTCTCTCTCCCTAGTTGATGTATGCCCAAGAGACTCTAAAAGGAAGGGATAAGCACTAATACTTACCATTCAACTGCTGGCATTCAACTGGGAGAGAGGTGGTGTAGGCTTAAGAGTTTGGGCTTTGGAATCAGACATGCCTGGAATTAAGTACTTTTCCTCCTTCAAATTGTTATTCAAATATCACCCTCTTCAAGAGGCCTACCCTGACCATCCCATTTATACTGTATCCTCACCCCACCAATAGCACCTTCTCAATCACACTAAACCTGTTCCACCTTATTTTTTTTTTTTTTTGAGACAAAAGTCTCACTCTGTCGCCCAGACTGAAGTGGATCTCAGCTCACGGAAGCATATCTCAGCAACTTCCACCTCCTGGGTTCAAGAGATTCTCGTGCCTCAGACTCCAGAGTAGCAAGGCACTTGCCACCACAGCTGGCTATTTTTGTATTTTTAGTAGAGATGGGGTTTCACCATGTTGGCCAGGCTGGTCTTGAACTCCTGACCACAGGTGATCCACTCGTCTTGGCCTCCCAAAGTGCTGGGATTACAGGCATGAGCCACCACACCTGGCCCTCTTCTACTTTTTTTGATCTCTTTCTAACTTGCTACATGTTTTTCTTATGTCTTATGTTTGCCTGTTTTCCCCTCCACTGGATTGTAAACTCCAAAGGGCAGAGATTATTACTTGTTTAGTTGACTGGTGTATCACACCGCTTAAAAGAGGGATGGCACCTGGAAGTGATCACTAAACATTTACAGAATGAATGAAGTAACATCTCTATCCTTAGCAACACACACATAACAAGTAGTTCACGTATCACTGAATGTGAACCCGATCTGTCTGGCTTCAAAAATCGGGGTCATTTTTACCCCAATAATTTTCTCCCTGGTCGTAGCCCCCTATTTAATTCCATCCCTAATCTCTAGAACATTTTCATCTTGAAATTTCACTCTTAGGTCAATCCATTCAAGTATTACAGGGCCGGGTTGCTATTTGAGGAAGACCGAATGTGTCCTGGACTCAAGAGAAGGTTACTTCCAGTTTAGGCACCTTGCATGATAAGTGGAATCCAGGCTCTGTGATAAACCAAAGAGAATAGCTCAATCCACCCCAACTTGGCTTAAGGGCAGCACTTTCCATTTTAAATGCTCCCCAGTCAAGTCAACTCTAGGTCCAAGGGGCCAGAAGCCCAAGGTCTAGTTTGTGTTTGCTCCAAGGGGTCCACCTACTGGGAAAACGCAGGTAAGCCAAACAAACCTGTTTGTTCTCCCAGTACAGCAAACAGAAAACAGGACTCATTCTTCTGCAAAGCCTCCCTGCTGGACCCGAGAGGCATGATTAAAATAATGGGAAGGCAAATATTTTCCTGGAGAAAATGATAAAACTGGAGGCAGGGAAAGCAAACAGTGGCTTTCAAAAGGGCAGATGGCATGAAGCTGCCCTAGAAGGAGTTAGGGAAGATTCCGGAAGTGGGGAAGCATGTGGCCATGAGCTCCTGGCTTGGGGAAATGTGAGGGCTTTGCTCAAAGCAACGAGAACTTCAGGCTCAGGGGGAAGCTGTGTTATTCGCTCTCCTTACCATTAGAATTACAGTTACTGTTTTTGAGGTGGAGAGAATTTGGGCAACAAGGTATAGGACAGGACAGAGATCAAGCTGAAAGCCAGGCATGCTTGAACTTGAATTCTATCATTCATTCATTCATTCATTCATGCATGCAGTCAGTCAGCCCCTTTGGACATACATATTGAGCACCTATTGTGCAAGGCTCTGGTTGGTGCTACGTGGTCTTGAGCAAGTCCTTTGTCCATTTTGAGTCTCAGTGCTCTCATCTGTAAAATAGGGCTGGTGCAGGATTGCTGGGAAGATAAAAAGTAATGTTCAAAAAAGCACTTAGCGCGGGGCCTGGACCATAACTGACTTTCAGGTACAGTCACCTTGGAAACCTCCTCCAGCTGACCAGTCCCTCCCTCCTCTTTCTCCACACTCCAGCCAGATGTCCTCATTGTCCCACTGCCTATGGCCCATTCAGTTTCGTCTCTTGGCCTTTTTGTGCTGTTCCCTCCACTTTGGATGCCTTCCCACTAAGCAATTTCCACTCAGGGCTCCCACAGGGACTCTAGATCAAGCAGGTCCCTCACCAGCCTCTTTACCCTCTTGTCGCTCCAAACCTAGTCCTCCTGTGCATCCCCCACTCCTGCCCTTCCAGAGACCTGGGAAGCCTCCAAGGAGACTCCTTCCCAGTTACCTGCCATGGCAGCCATCTGCAAGGGCCATGCAACCTCGGCTTGGTCCTCCTGCAGTGCCCGGCATGGCTTGCACACTCAGGGCTCTCGTCGAGCACCTTTTCTCTTTGTCTCCTTGATGTCCTATCCCCCACTGAGACCTTAAAGCTCTACTGAAGCACTTCTTCCACCAGGAAGCCCTCTCTGACTCCCTCAGTCTGGATTATCTGTCTTCCTTGTACACCTTTCCCCAGAGCTCCTGAGCTTAAGTTGGCCAACACATCACTCCATGCTGTTCTGAAGAGCTCTTCCAGGCCCAGGAACATGGCTCATTTATCTCTGCATCCTCAGGGTCTGGCCAAGTCTTGGCACCTGGAGGACTAAAGAAAAGCTTATAGTGCATGGCTCAGCTCTAGGTCCTAGAGGTGGAGCTCTGATGACATGAGACTCGCTCTGTCACCTGAGGCAAGGTTGGAGGAAAAGGGGTGATCAAAGACAGCTACCAGGAAAAGGAAATACACAGGCTTGGAAGGGGAAGAAGTTAGCAGAGACAGAGGAAGGAAGAGGATCCCAGGCTGAGGGAAAAGCACATACAAAGGCTGCCGGAGTCTTTGGGGCCCCTGAGAGGGCCTAGGTGACTGGCAGAGAGACCTCTGAAGGTCCCTTAGCACCTTTACCTATAGATAGAAAGGCCTTGGGGGTCCTGGGTGGGGCAAGGCATGAGCACATCGTTATTTTGGGAAGACCCACAGAGTGCTGTGTGGATGGACAATCGAGAGAGGTCATGTACTCAGATGGCCGATGCCAGGCTCAACAGGAGAGCTGCTGGTGTCCTGGAGAGAAGCAGGCAGGAGGATGCCAGGGCAGGTGGGGTGGGATCAACATCACGTGGCGATAGATCACGTGTGAGAAAGGCGGAGAGGGGTCAGGACGGCCCCGTGAACTAAGGAATTCATTCTTCAAAGGCCCACGGGCCCCCAGCCAACCCTCCTATGATGACTCCATTCTCCTCCAGACCAAGACAGGAGTTCTGCCACCAACAGCTGGCCAGCCAGGCTCTGTTCTCCTATTCCAAGAACAGAGGTCTCTCTCTGAGGACTCAAAACTGTCAGGAAGCTCCTGCCTTGAGTATGGAAAGCGAATCTCCTCTACTTCCAGCTTTCCATCCTAGCTCTGCCGTGAGGTGAGGGAAAAATTAAAGCGGGTGAGGCACCTGGGGAGAGAGGTAGCACTCACTGAGTACTTGCTATGTGCCAGGCATGGCAACAGGCACTTTACCAGTGAGTTGCCGTTCTCTTGTGCAATCATCCACGAGGTGATAGACTGATGATACCCAGTGGCTAAAGGCAGAGCACATGGCGTGAGTTCAAATGTCAGTTCTGCACTCTTTACTTTTGTGACCCTGAGCAAGCAAATGAACTACTCCGAATTTCAGAATTTTTTTATCTAAAACATGGAAATGTTTATTCTCCTAACTCTCTGGGTTGAGACTGTGGGCAAAAAACACTGAAGCACATTTTATACTACAGATTTAATACGTATAACCTGTTTTCATTGTCTCTATTTTACAAGTGAGGGAACAGCACACAGTCACATGCAGGAGCTGAAATTCAGACCCAGGTCTCTCAGCTCCAGGCCCAGTGCTCTTTCCTTCACTCTGCCATCTTGCCTGCCACTGCTACCATAAGAAGCCACTCCCCGGAAGTGTTCCAGATGGGGGTGCTCCGTGTAGCTGCAGGTGGTACCATGGGAGAGAGGCACTGACAAGAGCTGAAGCTGAGGCCGAGAAGGGCAGGATTGAGGGATTGAGAATCTTTTTCCTGAATCAGGCAATAGGAATACTTGTGGAATACCTACTGTTTGCAACCTTTGTGCCAGACCCTGTAGGCAATGCAAAGGAGGGAAAGCATGCCCTCTGCCCTTGAGGAACAAAAAATCTACTTGGAAATATAAGACGCTCAAATATAAATTCATTAATTGCCAATCAATGGCTGTATAGAGAAATCAACACCTATTGCATTTTCCTCTGTTGTAATGTTAGGTCAAACCATGAAAACCACAGTCCTAACAAATGTCAAGGCCTGCATTTGTGATCAAAATGACTAACTGCCCCAGGAGCATCCTGGCTTGGCAACAGGCCTTGTGAAAAAGACCCAGGGGTTTTAGGTAAACCCAAAGCTTCATATGAGCTCATGTAAGGACTGGGATGGTTTCAAAAGCTAATGTGATCCTGGGGTCAGAGACGGAGGTGTCATGTTCAGGTCAGCAGAGGTAACTGGCACAGGGCTCTTTTGGAAAGCTACCAACCCTGGGTGCTACATTTCACTGCTAAGGTAGACCAAGAATGTCACCCAAGAGGTGAGAGTTCAGGAGCCGTGCCCCTTGAAGTGTCATCTAAAGAAAATGTGATCACAGGCCCTGAACAGGGAACGGGCTTGGTTGAACGTAGGTGTATCCTCAAATACCTGTCATGTGTAGGCAGCCTGGCAAGGCAATAGACCGCATCCAAGCTCCACCACTTACTGCATGGGGTGACCTTAGCAGGCGACGCAACTCCCCTGAGCCCCAGTGTCCTCATTTGAAAGATGCGAGAAGTCACTCTCCATGGCATTGTGAGGATTAAATGAGATAGCAGAGTTGTATGCAAAGCAGTGCTTAGGAAAGCTTCATCTCCTTCCTTCTCTAAGATATTGAAGGATCATTTTGAAATGGAAGAACATCATCATCTGCAAAGGAAAAGGGGGATAGATACATGCCCTCATTAGCACAGCTGAAGAGGGCAGAGTCCCAGTGAAACGGCCCACCAGGGTTCCGAGATCCTAGAAGGAGGTTCTGCAGAGGGACCTCACGGAACCAGGGTCATGAGATAAGCACCAGGGAATGCAGGCTGCCAAGGAGGAGAGGTGAACCCAGGGCAGGCTGGGGTTCACTGAAGACAGCCTTTCCCTGCCTCATGGCTCCTTCTGGGGACCATCGCCCCCCTTACCACCCCTCTGCCTGATGCCCTTAGCTCAACCCTTTGATGCCATGGGAACAGAAATCTCCAAGGTCCTGGTGTTGGTCCTCCCAGAAGCAGACCCTGAGACATGGTCCTAGGTGCATGTAGTATAATTGAGAAGTGATTTCAGAGAATGGGAATTGGAGGGGCAGGGACAGTGTGAGACGGGGGGAGAGAAGCTAACCAAGTGTAATTAATAAGCAGGACACCACTGTGGGCAACTGAGGCTCCATCCCTCTGAGTCCCCTCTGAGAAACTGAGTGGACTGAGCTCTTGGAGCTGGGAGGCTGGGCCGTTGGTCCACCAGCTTGCATGCCCCATTGGTGAGGGTTGTCCTGGGGTATTTGCACTCCTGAATTTCCAGGTCGTGCCTGGCTGCAGCCAAGCTGTGCTAGGGAAAGCCCTCAGGCAGAGAGGCATATGGGCAGAGAAGTATGGGCATGATCACCATGTCCTGGGTACAGCCCAGACTGAAGGAAAACTCCAATGATCGAGAATGTTGGGGTCTCCAGGAATCTGCCACAGTCACCCCTGACTCCACATTGTCAACGTATGGCCTCTTACAGCTTCGTGCTGCACTGATGCTCTTCCCCACGACACCTGCATGAGGCCACTAGGGCCGGTTTTCCTCCTGCTCTCTGTCTGGGCTTCTCAGGCCAGCTTCTCTGGCTTCTTCCTTCCCTTGCCCTTCAGCGCTGAGGTTCCTGGGGTCTCCTCCTGAGCCCTCTTCTTTCCTCACTCTTTTTCAGTGTCTCACAGGACTAAATGCCCGAGAGCCTCCCAGGAAGCGTGTTAAAATACAGATTCCAAAGCCTCCCTGTAGACCAACTGAACCAGAATCCCTGGGAATGCAGCCCACGAGGGTTTCTTATTTTTAACATGCTCCCAGGGTAGAGTCACCAGGCAAAATGCAGGATGTCCAGTTAAGTCTGAATTTCAGATAAACAAGCAGAGGCAGGTCAAGCGAGGTACCTGCCATAGGTGAGACATCCTAAGAAAATATTTGTTGTTTATCTGAAACGCAAACTTTACAGGGCCTCCTGTACTTTTATTTGCAGAACCTTCCAACTCTATGCCAAGGCGATTCTGATGTATCATAAAGCTCAAAAACTTCTTTTCTATACACTCCCTGAGTTATGTACCCACACCCCAGTTTCTATTACCAACTGCGCATGGCTGACTCAGATTTCTTTCTCACCCAGACCTCTCCCCTGAATTCCACGTATCTGATGACCTACTGGACATCTCAAATTCACTGTGTTCAAAACTGAGCACGTTATTCCACACCACCCCCTACACCTGCTCTCCAACCCTGCTCTTCCTCCTTCTTTCTCTTAGCTGGTAGCACCACCATTCACTTGCTGCCCAAACCAGTATCCACAGGGATTTTCTCTCCTATTATCACTTCCATTCTCCCTAGTCAGTTACAAAATTGTATTGGTTACAGTTCCCAAAGTCCTTTGCATCCAGTTGCTAGGCTAAATAATGACCTTCCAAATAGGTCCACATCCCAATCCCTAGGACCTATGCATGTTAACTCACATAGCAGAGAAATTGCCAATGTGTTTAAGAACCTTGAGATGAGATTTTCCAGGTCGGCCCTGAATATCTACAACAGTCCTTATAGAGGGACGCAGGAAGGTCAGAGTCAGGTAGAAGGTGATGTGATGATGGTAGCCGAGATTGGAATAATGCGAATTGAGAATGACAGAAGGGGCCAGGAGCCAATGCATGCAGGCGGCACTCTAGAAGCTGGAAAAGGCAATCTGGGAACAGCATCTACCCTAGAGCCTCCAAAGGAACCAGCCAGGCTGACATCCTGGCTTTAACCCAGTAAATTGATTTTGAACTTCTGGTCTCCAGAACTGTAAGAAAATTAAGTTGTGTTGCTTTAAGCCACTAAAATTTGTTGCAGCGGCAAAAAAGAAACTGATAGAATCCATCCACTTTTTCCCTTCTCGTTACCTCTGCCTGGCTTCTATCCCCATCCACTGCAACCTCCTCATAAGGGGGTCCTGATTCCAGCCTTGCCTCCTCTGGTGTACCCCCCCATAGTTCCAACAAAGTGGTCTTTCTCCTGCTTTACACCTTTAATGGCTCCTGATCACGGAGGAAAAGTCCAGACCTATCCTCAGCTCAGATGTCAGGACTTGCTCCCTGCCCACCACTCTCTCTTCCTCTCCCTCCACTTTACACCTTTAGACTGCTGGATTTCTGAACTCACCTCATGGATTAACAAGCCTATGTTCTTGTTCTTTCTGACAAGAATGCCTTTCCCCAACTTCTTTTCCTGCCAAACTCCTATTCATGCAACAAAACCCAACTCAGATATAACTTCCTCCAGAAAGCTTTCTCTGGTTATTTTACCCCCACAATGAGTTAATGACAGCCTGCCCTAATCTCATCCCACCTGTATTCCTTGATCAAGTTCCTATTGTTGCCCCTGCCAAACTCTGAGCTCTCTGAGGACTGGAACAGTTTCTTGTATGCTTTTGAATTTCCAGAACTGAGAAGTTACTTAATACATATTTGTTGAATTAAAGCAAATAAAGATTTCAGCTTCAACATTCTGTGATTTTATGCTACTGTTTCTTAGAGTTTCCTCCAAATCAGCAGCTATTCTCTACGAATGAGTAGAATGACAATTATTTTTTTTCCCATCTCTGGTCCTTATTAATTCACTCAAGATAAATAAAAATTAGTAAGCACTCATTTGTCATGTGGACTTAATATTCCAAAATTACATTTGTCTTGGCCCAGAGTACTAACTCATCTCACAATATTTGCAGTTTACTGAGAATTCAGAATTTAGTGTTTCTCTCACTTCAATGAAGTATGCACACACACACACACACACACACGTGCACACACACTCATGCACACACAGGCATGCATGCACACGCACACGTGCACACACATATGCATGCACGCGCGCACACACATGCACACAAATACTGGCCTAGGGTCTGCAAAAGTAGGAAAGCAAGACAAAATGAAACTATGAACTCCAAGGATCCTAAAGAAGGCCCCGTCCAGCCTAAGATGCCACTTAGAGTCCCCCCAGCTAAGCCACTCTGAGAAAAGATGGTGAGGCCCATTGAAAACTGCAGCCAAAGGGACACAGACCTCTGTTTAGCTCCATTCCCAGATATCAATCCTCAAGGCCCTATTTCTTTCCAAAGAAGTCTGGTCGTTGAATCATAAAAGCCCCGTGCGAGAACAGGAAGAAGTAAAGAAAGGCCTCCTCTTTGATGCTTCACTCCTGCAATTCTCTACCTTGCTAGTATTTTCTGGGCTGAGAGGAAGCTCCTTTTCCTCCTCTGTCTAATGTCCTTTAGAACCTGATGTGCCCAGCCCTGCAGACAGAAGAGGGGCGCTCAGCATGGAGCCTATGTCCTTCAGTTCCCACTGCATACGGTGGGGTTCTGTGTAACATTTGGAGAAAGAATTCTGCTTTTAAAAGAGCTTCAAAATCACAGGTTGGAGACCGATACCTTGAGTGTTTGATCCTAAAGCAAGAAGTATTATTTGAGATAAAGGAAACTTCATGAACCTGAGCCACAGCTATAGGTGGGAGATGTTAGGCATAGGCCCAGAAGAGGCTGCAAACCTCATATCTGCCCCAACTGCCTTAGGAGAAGAATGCCCTCCCCTCTCTTCTGCTCGGGGCTCAAGTTCATGAAGCGGCCCATGGTCTTCCATATTCCTTGATGGTTGAAGGAATTTCGGACAGTTCTACGGAGTGGTAGGCCAAAGACAAAGTCCTTTCAGAGGAAGTTTGATGGGGGTCAGCGTGGCTTGGGAAATGGAGTGGAGGGTTGGAGCCTGCAGATCTAGGTTCTGACCCAGCTTTGCCTGGTGGCATTCGTGCTGGACTGTCTGTCATCACCTCCAGTCCTTACCACCCTCATCCACTGTCTCCTCCAGGACCTGGAGTTCCCAGATTCCTCTTCTCTACAGGGCCCCAGGCTGGATCCTGCCAGGAAGACACTCACGTGATATTTGGAAGGCAAAAGAGAGGAGAGGTCATTCTCCTCCTAAGGCAGTTGGGGCAGAGATGAGGTTTGCAGCCTGTTCCGGGCCTGTGCCTGCATTCTCCCACTCATGTTTGTGGCTCAGAGTCACCACCAGCTTCCTAGAGGTTCCATACAGCTTGCAGGCCAGTCCTGGAGAGACATCCACTTTGCCTGCACGCTGACCTTCCACGATGACTTCCTGACCCTTGCTCCTCCTCCCCTTCCAGCAGCTGAGCCAGCCTCTAATTCCCTGAATGGACACCCTGTGCAAATAGAACACTTAGAATGGGTTGTTTTTCTACTAACTGGTTGACGCAGCAGTTCTATAGCCTTCAGTGACTACATCTCTCAGAGGCAAAACAGGGTGATCACACCCGTCCCATGAAGTTGTGAGGATTAAACAAAAGAACTTGCGGAAGGTGCCTAGCCCATTCCCCTTCTCCCCACCTGCCAAGCCTCACATTTCTCTGCCTTTTTAAATCCCTCCCTCTACGGCTATTTGATGGCTGGTTTTTTTGTGAATAATGTTGTCACTGAGACTTCCCTGCATTAATTTCAGCAATCAGTTAATATTATTACTAATAACAATAAGGCAGGAGAGATTGAGCTGACAGGGATGAAGCGATAGATAAAAAGAGATTGAACCTTGGAGGAGGGGTCTAATCTGTGAAGCGCCTGGCAGGGGAAGCAGGGAACCACAAGCACAGAGGAAGGGGTTACCGCGTAAAGCAGGAAGATCTCTCTTCCAGCAAGAATGAGGGAAGGAGAGCGGGTAGCTGCGGTGCCCTAGATGTGCAGATGGGGCAGGGCCTGGCTGTTGAAGGCATTTCCCACCTGCATGCGTCCCTTTCCCTGGGCCCTTGCCCTTGTCTTTGTGCATGATCAAGGGCACGGATCATTATTACTTGTCTTTTGTCCACATTGGACTGTAAGCTCCATGAGGACAAGGCCCACGTCTGACTTGCTCAGCTCTGTATATCTCTTGCTGGGCACGTGGTAGGTGCTCAAGGCTGTGGGTGCTGGGATGGAAGACTGAGGAAAGCAGTGGAAACTTGGAATGGTTGTGGAGGGGATTGGGAAATGGGGCTGACAACTCTGGAGAGGATTGCCAGGTATCCCAAAGAACCCAAGTGAGTGTGGGCTCCTCGCGTTTGCATGCAGCAGTGATCCCAGCGGTATCGAGGACAAAACTGGGGCAGAAGTGCAGAAGGCTGACCTCTAGTTTTAGCAGACAGATATCCTGGGAGGTCAGCGGGACCAGGGAAGAGGGTATGTGTTGCTCACCCAGTCTAGGCTACATGAGGGGCACAGACAAACAGAGGAGGAAGCTGATGGAAAGGAAAAAGAAACAGAGAGTCAAAATCCTGGATAACTTGAGTGGAAAACCAGGCACAGGCAGTGAGAGGTCTGGGAGTAATTGATTGTGGTGGTGGGCCACTGTCAGGTTGAATTCCAGAGACCCACAACAGAGGATGACAAGATCCAGTGGCCCCTGATGTGGCTGATCATCAGAAGGTCAGATCCAGTTTCTGGACCCATTTCTGGAGTTTCTGATTGAACAGGTCTGGGACCTTGAAATCTATATTTTAGAGCTCCCCAGACGGTACTGATGATTGGCCAATGATTGCCCATCCTCTGGGAAATGCTAAATCCCCGGCATTCGGGTAGAACTGAGGGTGTGAGTGACAGCGTGGAGTGGCGGTGATGCCAACGTGCCTGAAAAGGTTTGGGAGGCATGTGGAGCATGGATGGCAGATAGGTTATTCACAAGGCTGCCCAAGTGCCGTGGGTTAATGGCTGGTCTTTGCACGGAGGAGAACACCATGACTCCGGTGGTACCAAAGCCCTACATGAATGAAGGGGCGTATTCACCATTACGGGGACGATGGTGAGAGGGTATGCTGCCAGCCTGGATCTCAGGTCATGACTGAGCAACCGCATCTGTGTAAAAGGATGAAGTTGAGAAAAGAGGCAAAGCTCATTCTCTGGAGCTACCTCCACTCCCACAGAGCTACCAACCAATCCAAAAGCACTCACCAGGTTTATATCTGTGCCCACCCCTTTGCAAGCTGCCACGAGACTCTAGGATGATAGAAACATGTCTGCCACATGAAGAACTCAATATATTGTGAGAAAGAGATGGCATTTGTGTCCTGCCCAACTCTCAGTCTGTGTTTTTAACCCTAATAAAGAGGAGCTCTTAGCATGAGACACCTTGCAAAGCTTTGTGCAGTTTTGGCGTCCAGTGGCAAAAGTGATACCGAGCTGCAGAGAGTGGCAGCCCATATTCTACATCGGACCTATCCCTATCTGATACCTACATCATGGTAACCTTCAGAAGCATCCAGAGGACGCACCCTCAACATGGACAAGGGTGCCCTAGGTTGGGTATGGCCGACAGCTGCCAAGGGAGGCCCCCTCAAGCAGTCCAAGGTGCACAGCGCATGGACAGGTGAGATGGGGCAGGAGAACTGGACAGCCCCATGTGGTGACTGCAGCATGAGGTGGCATTTGGGGGAATCTCAAAGGCACTTGAGAAGCTTGCTGGTGGTCCTGCTTGAACTGCTGGAGAGATACATAGGGCGTGTTTGTGCTATGTGGGGGCCTCCCCTGCAGACACTGTTTGGTGGAGCTCCTGGGACACTGGGACGCTGTGGTCACATACTCTATATTTTTGCTCGGTGGGCCACCTGCATCCCAGTCACCTGCTGGCTTATTTAAAAAGCAGACTCCTGGGTTCCACCCCAGACCAACTGCATCAGAAGCTTCGAGTAGTGAAAGTAAGCAACCCGTACTTTAAACAAATCCCGAAGGGGGCTTTATAACTAGACCCACATTTCTGAAGCACTGCTTTCCCCTGACTTACTGCCACCTTGGAGGAAAGTATCATCAGGCCCATTATCCAGATGAGGAAACCAAAGCTCAGAGAGGTGAAGTTTCTGGCCGGATGCCTTACAGCTAGTAAGTTGCTGAGTCAGCATTTAAAGCCAGGTCCTTCCATTCCACTGCAGGTCTTCTTTCTGTCACTCTCCTTCTCTCAAAGAGGGAAGAGCTCACTAGGGAGCTTGAGAAGTGAGGTCTCAAGGGACCGCCTGGTGGGGCCTCAACCTGGCCTGGCCTGGGAAGCTGAGCAGGATCTGGAGGGGCAGGCAAAGGCATCGAGGACTTCCATTCCCCGAGTGTCTATGGCACTGAGCACAGCACTGTCATCACATGCACACGCAGTCTCACTTCATCCTTGCTTCACTCCTAGAGACTGAATGTTACTGTTCCCATGTTGCGGATGGGACAACCAAAGCTCAGAAGGGTGAGATCCCCTTCCGTGAATGTGGCCAGTAAGGGACAGAACAGGGGTGGGAACGCAGTTGCCCCTGGCTGGAAAGTCACATCATTTTCTACCATAGCTGCAACTTTGCTTTTTTAAAGAGCAGAAGTCTCTATTCAAATGAAGTCTGACACAGGATTCCAAGACGTCAGAGAGGAGACAGTGAAGCCAGCTGATGGCCCTCCCCATCCCCATTGCTAACACCGAGGCCTCTTCCTCCACAACCCCAGCCCACATCACCCGCCTTCCAAGCAGAAAGGAAAATACACCTGCAGGGAGCTGGGAAGCGGGACACCAGGATCATGCAAAAGCAGGGGGCTCTGGCTGGGGTGGGCCAGGCCCTGAGACCCTCCCCGACTCTCCAACTGCAGAGCCAGCTTTGGAGAGGGAGACCCCTGTTTCCCCGGGTGGCCCCGCAATCAGGATGGCTGCTTCAGGAATGTTTCCACCTTTGAGCCTTGAGTCTAATCATGCCAACCTGCCTCCTGCCAAGTCTCTAAAGAAATCAGGCAATGGGTCTGGCAAGTTTTGAAAGGCTTCCATTGCTCTGAAACATTCGTGAGCAAGTACCTTTAGGAAGCAGTCACAGGCAGTAGGTTTCTCAAATAGCTTCCCCTCCTCCATCTAAGGAAGGAGGAAAGGGGAACGGGAGAGGCCAAATGCCGTGGTGCATAAAGCGTGCACTAACTTTGAAAAAAAAGAAAAACAAAATCACAACTTTCCACCTTCCTGCAGCTGCTGAATCATGCCAAGACTGCCCAGTTCTCTTCCGCTGGCCTGTTCTTTCCTTCTCAACATCTGGAGATCCAGGGGTTTTCCTGCCTCCCAAGATGCCACTTTCTGAAGCCACGGCCAATGGTATGGCAATCATGAACCCCCACACCATCACAGCTGCCCAAGTACGGGCTCCCCTTCTGCTCCCACCACAACCAAAAGGATCAACATTCAGAAAAGGAACAGTGTCTGATGCTCATTCTTGTCAGTGTTATTCTTTTCAGTTCTAAGCCATCCCAACCTGAGAGTCACGGCAGCCTGGCCCAGAGGAGAAGTCTCCAGGCGTCAAGAGGTGACCAGAGCTGCTCAGCACAGCCTCTCTGGGCATCTTTCTGCTCCGGCTAGGGCCCAGAAAGGAGGATTGGTGGCTATGGCACAGAAAGCTCCTGAGGCAGCCCTGGCCTTCACCAGGCTATAAACACTTTCTCTATCGTCTTCCCAGCAGAAGGCCAAAGGTGGACATGGATGTGACTGTGCAGACCTTGAGGGAGAACTGAGCTGGTGCACTCTGTCCCCAGAGAGGCCCGCTGGCCAGCGTGCCTAGCTCCCCTCCCTACCCTATGCCCTCCCACAGGCCCAGCCTTGGCCACTTGCAGCGTTCAAGAATGCATGAGCCAATCCCTTGTGGCAAAGGGGAGGAAGCCGAGCCAGGGACAGATTGTTATAAATAGGCATGTCTGACTGAGAAGGTCACCGGCCAGGGCAAAACATGCCAGAAATTCTACAAGAGAGAGACAGACATAAATCATCTGAGCATCTCACAACCTCTCTCTTTCTCGGGGTGGAGAACACGAGTGAGTTCCAAGACAGGGCAAGGGTAAGGTGGCCGTGGTCATCCAGCCAGCAGCTGAAAAGGCTCTTCTACCGAAGAGGCACTTGTACACTGCATCTAGTTCTTAAGGAGGCTGGCTTTTCTTGGCACTCACGAGAGACTGGGGAGAGCCCCAGCTGGAGAGCAGGAGAGTCAAAGAGGCATAGGGGGCCCCTCCTACCCCTTCTCTCTTTTCTACCCCATCTGTTCCTTAGGCTTGTCCTGCACCTTGCCTAGTGTGTCTCAGCAGGGGAAGGTTATGCCCTCTGTCCTTTCCCAGGGGACAGTTGGCAATGTCAAGAGACATTTAGGTTTCTCTGGACAATTAGGAGGGGGTGGTACTGGCATCTAGAGGGCAGAGACCAGGTCTGCTAAACATCCTACAATGCACAGGTTAGTCCCCCACAACAAAGAATTATCTGGCCCCAATCATTAACAATGCCAAGGTGAGAAACCCTGGCCTAGCCCCTCTCAGGAACCCACTCCACCTCCAGACACCACCACCTCCCCATTCATTTCCAAGGGCCCTGTCGAGGCAGCCGGAGCACACAAGTACTCATAGCTACGCAAATAGCAACTCCTTATTTGCTGTGTTTGCTCAGCCAATATTGACTTTGCAGCCTAACACTGGTGCTATTGAGCCAGGGTTATTCTCAATATTGTTTGAGCAGCATTAGAACAGCCTGTGATAACCGGCAGCAGAACAGGAAGCTGCGCCTCCCTCCTCAGTCCTGGCTGCCCTCTGCTGCACCCGCTCCATGGGACGCTCCTGTAAAGACAGAGGGACCTGTGTGCTCATGGAGTCAAGCGGACCTAATGCCCTCTCCTCCGCTGAGCAAACACGCCGAGGTTAAAGAGGGAGCGTGCTCTCCGGCTAAGTCAACACTCCAGGGAAGTTGGAGCAACTGAAAAAGGTTACTTGGGGAGGCTGTCCTTTGGGGTGGGGCCAGTGAAAAATGATGGCAAGGCAGTTCCAGGCTATCGGCCAAACCCTGCGGTTGGGCTCTGCAGGGAAAGGCCTGTAGAGACTGGAGCTCAGGGGCTCCAGGTGCCCAAATAGAGAGATGGTGATTCCATCCATCAACCAAGTACCCAGTAGGTGGGGGCCGGTCATTCACTGATTGGGACCAGAAGCTTAGAGTGGGAGGACCCTGTGGACAAGCTAACACAGCCACCACATGTTCATGAGGAAGATCTAGAAAACTAGCCTCTGCCTTGAAGCTTGTCTTACCAGCTCTGGGTGTGAATTCACAAATGAGCACAATCCGCTCCATAGGAAAGCACTTTCCCTGCCCAGTGGGCTGAGGTCCCTTTAACAAATGCCAACATTGACTCTGCCACCGTGAAAGACAGGTTCTAAGGTATAGCCAGTAGACTACACTGTAAGCTGCACAGCTGTAGACAGGTCACTGCAGTAACCTGCATTGACATCCGGGCGTGAGGTTCTTCCGGAGCACCTCTTCCGAGGGCCACAGGGAGCAGCGGAGAGAAACCAGTGGCCAAGCCTGCACAAGCCCCTTGGGCAAGCAATAGAAGAGGAAGTCGCATCTCTTGCGCCCCAGCGCTCACAGTCCAGAGGGAGAACCTGGAGGCACAGAAATGAAACCGTGCAACCAGCATGGAATCGAGACTCCCGTGTGAGTCTAAGGGGAGTCATGAGCACAGTTTTGCACAATCTGCCCAACCACACCCCGCAGTTCTCCAGTGAGACCAGGCAAGCCATGGAGTATTCAGAGACGAGAAATCCACATGGAGTAATTGGGGCGGCTTTTCCTTGCCCACAAGTACAGCAAATGTAGGCTTAGCCGTACATTTGGATCTGGGCCCATGCCGTCTCTCCAGGTCAATATTAAACAAGTTGCCAGGATCATCAAGGGGGCATTCTAAAAATTAGCTCTAGCCAGCACGAGTGGCCTGGGAGTACCAAAATGGTCATTTGCTAAAATTGGCCATTAACATTTTCTACTAACTGCTCTCTCCAAAGACTTGGAAAATGAAGGGGAAACGCCTTGAAAATCAAGAATTATGTAGACCCTTATGGCAACCTGGACTCCAACCCTCAGAAGCTATTCATTTTTGAAAATATATGGTGGGTATTTTCTACATGTGGTTGAATATTTTATACAATAGCCAAGCCATTCCACTTTTTCCCACAGCAGACATGTTTTCTTCTTCTTCTTTTTTTTTTTTTTCCTTTTCATAGTTTTGTCTACAAAAAGACATGTTAGCCAATATGCTGCCTGCTAGGTCAGTGCCTCCTTTTCTGACCACCCACAGGAATGGTCCCTGCCGCCACGTTTATCCATCTTCATGCACCTCTCCCTGCCTGCAGCTGTTGGAACAGAGATGGACACCTGACTGAGGGGAGACACCCCATTGGCTGGCCATTGACCAATCAGATTCTGTCTCCTGAAACTATGGACTTAGATTCTTGGTATTGGGTCCATAACCCCGGGCGATCATGTCCACGTTGAAGTAAACAGGTTTAAACCTAGAAAAGGCAGAACAGAGAAAGTCAGTCTGCAGAGAGAAAAAAAAATGAAACCGACTGAGCTAGGCTGAGATAAAAGACACAGAGAAGAAGGGAGAGAGCACAGGCAAGAAGCTCGGAGAGTCTCTAATAACTTTCCAGTAGCTCCACCTTGAGCCTCTCACGGGTCTGGTTGTCATCTCTGCCCTTGAATTCAGTGAGATTTCTCACAGCCTTCCAACAAATTCATTATTATTCCTGAGAGCTAAATTTATAATACTTCTGTTTCTTGCAACCAAACAATTATTGACCAAGACCCCTGTTAAGACATCACCCGTGTGCTGCACTGCACTTATTCAACACTGAGCATCTCACTTCTTGCACATCTTTAGGTCTAACTGGACCTCCTTTCTCTCCTGGTATTCCTCTGTCTTCATTTTTTCCTTGCGGGGTCTCAGGTAGTAATAACCAGCAGTGTGCCCCAGCGATCAGCACATGAATGAGCTGTGTAACCTAGACACCGTGTTCCACTTAATAGTTTGTTTGCTCAGCCTACTTCAAAGGAGACTGTTAGCCTATCAGTCAATAATTAGTCATTCAACAAATATCCATCAAGCTATGGCAAAGATATGTTGGGAAAAAAAACAACCAAAAAAAACTTTTGAAGAGCAAATATAAGCCTTTATATATGGTTGACTTAGGCGTTTCTATTTTCCTTTCACAACAGAGAAGCAATGTTGATGTGCTACCAGTCCTAATGCAGCTAGACGTTATCAGTTACACCAACGATCCTATCAAAAACAGGTGTTAACACAGGCCCAGCTTTTACTTTGCTTGCAGTGGTGGGGTATTAGCTAATTGTTGCCCAGTAAGAGAAACAAATAATCCCCAGTGAATCCCAAAAAGGAGTGGAAATGTACCTGAACCACTTATAACATCAGGGCTTCTCTTAGCTTCTCACGGCTGCCTGACCCCGTCACAGAAGAAGACATAGAGGGGACTCATTCCACCTTGCTTTTATTGGGTAACCTTTTACTATGTGGAATTAATCTCAAAAAAACATCTCTCATCCCCTCAAACTCTATCATTGCTCTACTCCTCAATTTTAGTATTACCACTGTAATGATAAGATTATAACTACTACATAATAATATTAAACATTTAAAACCAGCTAACAAATCACCCATAAGCTTATCCCCATCATGCAATCAATAGGTTTAAACCTGTAGAAATCTTCTCTTTTCTTTCTCTCTTTTTTTTTTTTTTTTTTGGCATATTACCTTCCACAGGTAGAACTGTCACACAGACATGACCCTAGCAGGCATATCAGGTTATAATTTGCTGTTTAATCTCGCCTGCCACTTTTTCATGTGAAAGCAATATTTTCTAGGCTCATGTTTCCCACTCATGATCTTCAACCCCATCCAAAGCTCTACCCAATTATGACTCAAAGCAATTCCCATTTTTCCCCCCTCTACTTCTCCAGCTCTCCTTTGGAGTGTCACTTGCATAGCTGCATAGGGGGTGACTCACCGCTGTCCACAGGGCCCACTGACAAACCAGGCAGTTGCCTTTCCCCAGGCATGGCCACCCCCTGTGGCACTCTGCCACTTCTGCATGAGTGTTCTGCCCATGCCCATCACCCATCACACACTCTGCCAGGCACACCACTGCCTCCCCAGGTACCGACCTTCCCTCAGAGTGCCCTTGGCCTTTGCAAGGGCCACAGCTCTCATTTGCCTCCTTGAACACCCAGCACCTAACACAGAGCATAACACACAGCAGATGCTAAAATATATTGGGTGAGGCTGAGCATAGTGACTCACGCCTGTAATCCCAGCACTTTAAAAGGCCAAAGCAGGCAGATCAAGAGGTTAGGAGATAGACACCATCCTGGCCAACATGATGAACCCCTGTCTCTACTAAAATACAAAAAATTAGCTGGGTGTGGTGGCGCACACCTGTAATCCCAGCTACTTGGGAGGCTGAGGCAGGGGAATTGCTTGGACCCGGGAGGCGGAGGTTGCAGTGAGCCGAGATTGCACCACTGCACTCCAGCCTGGGGACAGAGCAAGACATTGTCTCAAAAAAAAAAAGGGTGGAAAATAAGTGAATAAACTAATGCTTTGTGGATGGACAAAGGAGCCACAGGGTCCCCTGGCCTCCTCTTTCTGCACCTCCTTCTCCTTCACCAATACCTTGCCAATGTATATGCTTTAAGAACTCATTCCCTAAACATCCACATCAGGGCCTACAACCTGCACACACAAGAAGGGCCAGGATGCAGGGACTGGGAGGTGGTTCAGTTTATGTTGTCTTGAGTCAGAGAAAGGAGCATCCCAGGACTTTTCCAGCCATCAGCTGTTCCCTCCCACTCTTTCCTGTCTGAGCTCTGACTCTCCTCCCCATCTTGCCGTGAATTCTTCCCATCACATCAGGGCATCTCCCTTCCCTTGCTCACTTAAAATATGTAGTGAGCACCTGTTGTGTCTCAGATGCAGACAAATCAGAGGAATCACTGTCCTCAGGGAGTTCATAGTCCGGCAGGTCACTGAGATCAAAATAAAAGCGTAAGATGATCTTACGGACGAGACGGGTAAGAGCCTCGCCACAGAGCATAAATGGCATATCCAGCTGTGCACATGAGTAGTTTATGTGCCATGAGGACTCAGGTTCCTCAGTGGTCTGCAGTGGGGTCTGATGTTCTAGTCTCAGGGTATGCCTTTAGGTTAAGCATTGCCCTCTTCTTGCAACTGCTTTCAAAGATGAATTCCCACCTTCACATCCCTCAGACTCTAGGATATGAAGCTCTCCTCCCCATCTGGAAGGGTTAGAGTTGCACTAGAGCACAAGCTTGCCGGAAGCTGGGGAAGGAGTATTATTGTGAGGAAGATGTAGAAAGACAGATTGGAGGCTCCCATGACGCGCTTCCCCATGGTGAAGGTCAGCTCTTAAGGGGGTGAACCAGAGGCAACGGCTGACACATCTAGGTTGCCTTATGACTTCATGCCCTAGAGGATGTCAGAAGCCTCATTCTTGAACCATCAGCAGAACTTTGAACCTGTAAGGGAAGCTGCCGCTCTCTAAATTTAGATCTGCTCTGTTTTACAGCTTGGGAAACTGAGCCCAAAGAAAAGAAAAATAATTGGGTCTCTCCCTTAAGATTCCCTTAATCTTTCATTTACTCCTGTTTTGCAAAATGACACTGGAACATGTATACCTCCCTTGATCAAATAATTCCACATCGAGAATCTATCTAAAAAAAAAAAAAAAAAATCCTAAGCACAGGAAAAGCTTTGGGGACAAAGAGAGGTTCATGATAGCATCGTTCAAATGAAAAGTGCAAAATAAAGAGAGAACAGGCCAAGTAATTCTCCTTGATGGAAAACAGGTTGCAGTATCTCTACTAAAAATTATAACTCAATCCAACTTTTTTTTTCTGAGACAGAGTCTCGCTCTGTCTCCAGGCTGGAGTGCAGTGGCGCGATCTTGGCTCACTGCAACCTCCACTTCCCAGGTTCAAGCGATTCTCCTGCCTCAGCCTCCCAAGTAGCTGGGATTATAGACATGCAGCACCACACCCAGCTAATTTTTGTATTTTTAGTAGAGACGAGGTTTCACCATGTTGGTCAGGCTGGTCTCGATCTCTTGGCCTTGTGATCCTCCCACCTCAGCCTCCCAAAGTGCTGGGATTAGAAGCGTGAGCCACCGTGCCCGGCCCCAACTTTTTAATAAGTGGGAAAATTCTAGTATGATATTGGAAGGGGGGTTGACACAAATTTTAATGTAAGCCTATGTGAAAAAAGCAACTGCCTAGAACTGGGAGTGAAAAGAAAAATGTTGGTTTTCCTGTGTGCTCTGCTGGCTCCTTGTGTATTTTTAAGCAGCTATTATAGGTAGTGAAGTTACAAAATAGTGTCCTCAAAGAGACTTCAAATTGGAAAACATTAAAATTCCATTTTTTAAAGTTTATTTCTGTTATTTTATTTTGTGTGTGTGACAGGGTCTCCCTCTGTTGCCCAGGTTGAAGCGCAGTGGCACAACCACAGTTCACTGTAGCTTCCAAGTCCTGGGCTTCAGCAGTCCTCCCACCCCAGCCTCCTGAGTAGCTGGGACTACAGGCACATGCCACCATGCCCAGCTAATTTTTTCAATGAGAGACAGGGTCTCACTATGTTGCCCAGGCTGGTCTTGAACTCCTGGCCTCAAGTGATTCTCCCACCTCTGCCTCCCAAAGTGTTGGTATTACAGGTGTGAGCCACCACACTCTGTCAAAAATTTGATTTTTAAATGATGACATTGAGGAGCCAACTTACCAGGAACGGAAAAGTAGTTCTTAGCAGCTGGGGCAACTTGTCACAATTAGTACAAAGGCCACTATCAGAGCCACTCTTTCCTCAAACGATCCTGTAGGACCTTGGTTAGACCACCAAGTATTCACTGGGATGTAATCACTCAAAAAGACTTACTAAGCATTTACTGGCACTAACAGTGACGAGCACTCTTTTGGTTTCTGGGGATACAGAAGTAAACAAGGCAGATCGCGTCCCTGCCCTCACGAAGCACACGGTTCAGTGATGGAGGCAGTCAATGATTCTGACCACAATTATCATGAACTATGACAGAGCTACAAGGAGCTCCCTATCAATTTGGATTGGGTTTGGTTGCCAGTAACAGAAATCCAACTATAGTGATGAAAACAAATAAAGACTTGATCTTTTCCATAAAACAAGTCTAGAAATGCGCAGCCCAAGGTGGGAGCAATGGCTCCCACAAAGTCCTCAGGGGCTCAGGCTTTTGCTATGTTTTTACTCTCACATCCTTAGCACACAGGACCAAAATAGGTACTGGAGCTCCACCCATCACATTTGTGCTCTGGGTAAAATGAGGAAAAGGTCCGAAGAACAAAATGCAAAAAGAAAAAAAATGTGTCAACTCCTTCTCAATTTCCTGGAAGCCTTACTCAGCACTTCCTAGCTGCCAGGAAGACTGTGAAATGTGGTCATTTAACTGTACATGTTTCTTCTTTGTTAAATCAGGAGCTGTTACGAAAGAAGAAGGTAATCATGGATGTCACGAAGGAACCAGAAATCTGTGCCCCAGATGATGTAAGAGTGAAGCTCAGAGGGATTGATTCAACCAAGTCAAGGTTGGGGATCAAGGCTGCAAGAGCTCAGTTGAAGCCTGAAGGCTATGTGAGATCCAGACAAGTAGAAGGGTTGGGAAGAATTCTAGACAGAGGACAACTCTGATGTGAGCTCAACAGGGCAACAGAGAGAGTCATGGAGAGGGTCAGGAGACCTGGCCGTAAGTCCCGGCTCTGCAGGAACATCATGTCCCTTTCAGAGCCTCTCCAGCTGTAAAGTGAGAACTCTGCACTCAGATCCTGTGAAATATTTATTAGGACCTCTGCGAAGCCATGCTGGGGCAGGGAGAGGGCACAGCGCTTTATGCCACAGCCCTGTTCTCTTAGGGCTTACAGATGAGATGGACAGAGGAAACTCATCCTGTTTGGAAGCTGTAAGGAGAGAACTGAATCAGGCAGAAACCAATCCCCCATGGAAGGTTCAGAGTTCATAGCTGGACACTCTCAGGGTCAGACATGGCCTTGCATCTACCTGGGTCATTCCGCTGCTGGGCCAGCGTTCCCCCTGCAGGCACAGAGGAAATGGTTGCACACATCCCTGAAGGCGTCTCCTTGGACGTGATTCTTGATGAAGCCGCATTGTGGGGCTGGGATGGTGGAATGCAGGGGAATGCAGAGAACCAGCACTCACCAAGCACGTTCTGCATGTTCATTTTCACCATCGCTCCATCAGGCAGTTAGCCATTATTCCTGTTTCACAGATGAGGAGGCCAGGCTCAGGGAGGTAAAGTGACTCATCCACATGATGGTTCTGAGTGACTGTGAACCATGAAGGAGAGGAGGCTGAGGGGAGCCCTCAGAAAACCCCAAAGCCTGTGACTGCAGAACTTCAGCCAAGCATCCCCTTGGGGCTATTTCCTCACTGTAAAATGAAGTCACCTCTGCTGTGCTAATGACCGTTGTGGCAGCTCCCATGCACCCAGCACCTGCCACACGCAGGTGTCTTCCCTCCGCTTTGTTTCATCTCCATAACAACCCCATGCAATCGGCTCCAGTTTACAGACAAGGATTGAACCCCAAGTCCCTCTGCAGCTCTGACCACCGCCACGGCCCACCTCTTGAAAATCCAGAGAAGACCGTTCCCTGTGCCAGGGTGGACACCACCACCACTTCCCCTTGTCCTTGCTGGCATCTGGAGCAGGGCAGGCTTGCAGACGTGCCCCTGGCTAGTGGACCAGCTGTGCGAAGACACCAGAGGAAGCCTATCACATTATTACTATTCAGGTCAAAACACCTTCCTGTGTTTAGACAAATTACAATCCATAATTAGTTGCCATCACAGTGGAACAAGCCCACTGTGGTTTCAAAATCACAGTGACTGCTTTATTTAGCTACAGCGGTTGCAGCCAGGAACCGCTGGGTTCAGCGTCAAAGGAAATGTCTGTGCGTTGGCTTTCCAAATTTCTCTTAGGCAGTCCCCTCCCAGCTCCACACGCACACCCCTGACCTCCATGCTATGCCACAGTCTTAAGCCAGGGTCCCCACGCCCATCCTTAAACTCTGAATTCTATAGTTTGTCCTTCCCTCTCTGTGCTTCTAAACTTATCCATCCTTTAAAGCCTAGCCTGGGGTCTCCTCCTCCTCCAGGAAGGCCTCCCTGACTATCTCACCCCCACCAGCCTCTCCCACCTCTCCACTCATGCATTGGCTCACTAGCTCTCACATGTGGGCTGCAAAGAGAGAAGGAAGGGAAGATAGACTGTGGAACAGGAGAGAGAAAGACGTGCCACAACCCCAGCCTTGGTGCTCTAGGGAAGAGGGAACCATGGGGAGAAGGAGGGAGGGCTGACAGAGCCAAGTCAGAGGATGCTGCCTGCTGTGGTGTGCTGGAGCTCTGTATTCCAGAGGATTGTGGAGAGAGGCAGAGGTGTAGCATTGGGCAAAACCAGGTTCTTTCATGCATGCAACTCTGAGCTAAGAGTGTTTGGCTATCAAAGACCCCTGACCGGCTTTGCAAAGCCAGGACTTCCAGAACATGAAGGGGCAAGGACACAGGGTTCAAAAGGTGCTAAGATGCATTCAGTAACTCCCTTGCCAAACACTAGAGGAAATGTTAGATTTTTCTTAAGAAAGCACAACTCCAAACATTTCTGCCCAATAGACTTTTTAAACAGGAATCTAGTGATGAAGTTGGGTATTCAGAGCTTAGGATTCTTGCGACTCTTAGAGATGGGTCCACTAACAGTCAGCCTGGCCCATGGAGGCTGGGGACAGGCAGCCCAGAGGAGAGCGTCCCAAGAGAAGCTGACGTTTCCGAGAGATGCTTCCTTCTCTCCCCATTGCCTAGACAGTGGCCTCTCCACACTGCTGTCTCCCAGACTTCCACGGCCAGGACTCCCAGCCCAGGCACCAGGACAAACACCCCTAAAATTACGGAATGACTTCAGAAATCAAGCGTTCTGTTTTAGTCTGCTGGGACTGCCATAACAAAATACTGCAGACTGGGCAGCTTAAACAACAGAAATTTATTTTTTCCCCAATTCTGAAAGCTGGAAGTCCAAAATGAAGATTCCAGTGGATTCCATTTCTGGGGAGCTGCCTTTTCCTGGCCTGTAGACAGCTACCTCCTCCCTGTATGCTCACACGGCCTCTCCTTGATACGAGAGCACAAGGATAGAGGGAGAGATTGCTACTTATAAGGGCACCAGTTCCTTCGGGTCAGGCCCGACCCTTATAACTTTATTTAATGTTCACTATTCCCTTCCGGGCCTCATCTCCAATTACAGTCACACTGGGGGTTAGGGCTTCAACATATGAATTCTGAGGAGACGTAAACATTCAATCCATAACACATTCCAACCTCTATCTTATCCTAACCCCCTTCACAACCTTCCTGGTAGAGTAACCGTCCAGGGACAAGATTATTATCCCATGCAACAGATGAGAAAACTGAGGTGCCGAGGAGTGGGCCACTCCCAGAGGCCCCGAGCCAGGGTGACCGAGAAAGAGTACCGCGCTCTCGTGATGCTTGGCCCGGTGCTTTTCCACCTCTGTGTTCTAGCCTGTTTCCCGTTCCCATGGGGACCAGTTTTAGCTGCTTGTCCACTGACCCCACTCAATACAGCACCTAATGATGGCTTAAGGCGTTAGGGAGAGTCCAACATTCTAGACTGTAAAATGAAGTCACCTTTGCTGTGCTAATGACAGTTGTGGCAGCTCCCGATGAAAGGCATGCATGGGTGAAGTGGGGTGAGGAGTTTCAGGTTACCTCCTGGGGCCTGAGCCTCCTTCTCTTGCGAAAGTCAGATTGAACCAGCTTCCCTGTAGCTCCCACATTCTGTGGTCCCATAAAATGTTTCTAATAAGGGGGAAGTGGAGTACAACAAATTCTGTACAATATTCATTTGTTTTTTATAAGGGTAAGGTCAAAGGACTGGGAGAAAAGGACTAAAAAGGCATCTCCACTGACTCCAGTGACGTGGGGGAAGAACAAGAGCGCTGACCTCTGAAGAAACTTAAGGCCAGGAAAGGGTTGAAGAGGTGGGATTCCTGAGAGAAACCAGAGGATTGCAGCTTCTCAGTTCCCAGCCAGGCCCCAAGGCCTGTGAGCTGGAGACCCACGCAGTCCAGCCCGGTCTGCCCTCACCCTTCAGCCTGGGCAAGCAGATAGAGCACAAGCTAGTCCCTGGGGCAACCTGCGAGCTGACACCTGCTCTGTCTGCAGATTCTGGCAGGGGCTTGCCCAGGTTTGAGCAACCCTTCGCCCTGGAGGGCCAGGCTAACTCCAGGCCTTCGTCTTGCATTGCACACCCAGGCTGCCAATTCCCAGACCAGCCATTGCCCTGACGGCAGATGGGACTGGCTGAGGTCCTCCCGGGGTTACCTCTTGAGCTGGTCAGGCCTCCCCCGAGCTTTATCTGTTTGAACTGCAGTTCCACTGCTCCCTGCAGTCCCCCAATCACCCCAGCCCCCCGAGCTGCTTTCCTCATCCTACAGACCTACATTCTGTGTCACCCAGGCCACCTGCTGTTCCACCTCATACAATGCTTGCTGACTGACTGATTGACTATAGCCCCCATGAGCAGAAGCAGAGACTTGGACTTGGGGACAGACTAATGAGGGAAACATCAAAACAAGCCTACTGGGCAGTGCCAGAATAAGAAAGAAGAGGGCTTTCTGGCAGACATTCATCGTCCCATGCCCTCCTGCTCCCAGAGAGACCCTGAACCAGCTTTGGGCATTCATTCATTTGAAAAAATGTTTACCAGGTGCTACTACGTGC
Source organism: Cheracebus regulus (assembly GCA_963574635.1). Taxonomy (NCBI): domain Eukaryota; kingdom Metazoa; phylum Chordata; class Mammalia; order Primates; family Pitheciidae; genus Cheracebus; species Cheracebus regulus. The sequence goes on along the minus strand of CAUYQU010016518.1, from coordinate 151,146 downwards.
CAGGCACAGTGCTGAAGGCTGAGATGCAGCAGTGAACAAGCAGATGCAGCCTCTGACTTCAAAGTGTTTATAGACCAGTCAAAGGGGCAGACATTAACCAAATAATTACCCAATGAATTAATTAACTACCATTAGAATTGATGCTGGAAAAAATAAGACCAAACACTTGTCAGGGGGAGCAGAGTCATGATAGAGTCACCAAAAGCTCAGAGAAAAAGTGATATTTTTGTTCAGACCTAGAGACGGTCTTTAGCAGGGAAATGAGAACATGGAAACAGCCTGTGCAAAGATCTCGAGGCAGGACGGAGCATGGAACATTCCAGAAATCTGGAGATAGTGGGGTTGGAGCTCAGAGTCACACAGGCAAGAGGAGGCTATGATGAGGCTGGAGCATCAGCAGGGACTTCCAGGCCAGCAAAGAACTTGATCTGGGTGGGGGAATCCAGGAAGTGTTTAAGCAAATAAGGAGCTCTCTGCTTTTCAACCTGGCTATGGTGATTCATCTTCCTGGCCTAGACCATCTCTCTTCTAAGGAGCAACACACATAGAGATTTGCTTTTCCTCTCTGGACGTCAAGCCAGGTTTACATCCTGCATCGGCTCGACTCCATGAATGATAGCAATGTTGTCCATCCACTATTTCTTTTCATACTCACAGAACACCCATCGGGTAGATGTCTTTAGCCTCGCTTTGCAGATGAAGACATTGAGTCTCAGTGAAATTAGTTAACTTGCCCAGAGGTCATCTGCACAGTTTTCTGCTCAAGAGACAATGGTGGTCTGATGAAAATGTGAATAAGAAAAATAATGAACGCTGACTAGGTACAAGTGTGTGACTAGGTGCAGATGTAAGTGAAGACTAGTAAGAGGGAAAATCTAGAAATTAAAATAAAGGACCATACATTTCGAAGCGTATGAAAACATTTGGGATCAATCTGCGTTTCTGAATTGCCTGCTCATAGATGGGAATAGGCATAGGCATAAGGATAGGTAGCTAGACATGAAGATAGAAATAAATAAGAAATGCAGGGAAATCAAGTGTTAAAGTAACTCAAGATCTTAAACTACTGGGTTGGAGTGACTACACATTTTATCGACCTATGTGCTGGCTATAAGATGCTTCTAAATTAAGTTGCAGAGTCTAAAATTTAATAAATACATAAATAGATCTCTTCACCTAGAAATGCTATTTCAATGTCAATTACAACTTAAATTAAAATGGTAAATAATAATAATAAGTGGACATAATTCCTAGATCACAAAGTCAGGTTTGCAAGAAATGTCCCTTTCTTTTATTCCACTAATTACCTCATTGCATTGTCTGGAACCCCCTTAGGGCTAAGGTCTGGGCTTCCACTCCAGCAAAAATCTATTATCATTGCTGATGTCTGTTCATAAGAAAACATAGGGCCGAATTTGAAGAAAAAAAAAAAAAAGAAGATAAGACTGCATCTGAGGCTGGGAGCAGTGGCTCATGCCTGTAATCCCAACACTTTGTGAGGCCAAGGTGGGCGGATCACCTGAGGTCAGTAGTTCAAGACCAGCCTGATCAACATGGAGAAATCCCATCTCTACTAAAAATTCAAAAAATTAGCCAGGCCTGGTGGCACATGCCTATACTCCCAGCTACTTGGAAGCCTGAGGCAGAAGAATCATTTGAACCTGGGAGGTGGAGGTTGCAGTGAGCCGAGATCATGCCATTGCACTCCAGCCTGGACAACAAGAGTGAAATTCCATCTCAAAAAAAAAGAAAAAGAAAAAGAAAAAAAGAAACAGCATCTGAAAGAAAGACTTGCTTAAAAAGCAGAGAAGAGGCAGATTCAGGGGCCGAAGTTGCGGGATGGGGCAGCCCTGTCCTCTCTATATAAAACATCAAGTGCTGGAGTTGGGTTCAGCATCTGAACTTTGACACTCATGTAAAATTCTGTAGCCAGAACTTCGTACAAAGCCACAGGGAAACTGAAATTTAGAAAACTAATCCTTAGTCCTATGGCAAATTAGTCATTCAGTGAATTGATCGTTTGGCAAATTGGCTTTTAGCAAATTGATCTTGGGTGTTTAGGCCTGCTTCCGGAAGGCTATCCACTAGCCAGTGAAGTGTGAGGAGCCTGGTGGGTGGGAACACTTCCAGGAGCAGGTCTCTCTCCGTTGCCAGTTGGGAGAGGGGCCTCTGGGTTCAGTGGAACCCCAGGAGAGTTCCTAAGAAGCACCCTTTCCCACAGTCAGTTGTCAAGAAGTACTACAGAGTGTGACTTCCACAGTTCTGCAGAAGCAGAGCTAACACATGCTGTATTCCAGGGGCTACGTTAGGGTCTTTACCTTTGAGAATTTGTGCAAAAACCTGAAGCTCAGAAGCAAGAGACAGTTCCCTTCTGATCCGTATAAGTAGAGAGTAGCAGGCCCCAGTCTGTCTGACTCCAGAGGTCACGGAACGTCCCCCACATCACGTTGCCTCGAACACACACCAATAACTGCTGTTTCTATTGGGCTCTCTGGTTGGCAGAGGGCTATGCCCAGGAGGTGTCCCTTTGGGATTTCACAAACCTGATGAATATAAGATTCTAAAGCCGACTGTACAAGTGAGAAAACTGAGACTCAGAGAGTTGATGTGCAGATTCTGCAGGTAGCCCTCATCAACAGGTTCCTATGTATCTCTCCAAAATAAAAAAAAAAAAAATGGGGCCTCTCCTGAAATAAACATGTAAAAGCTTTTCAAAGAATTATATAAATAGATTCTCACTAACATATTCTTCTCTGCACCCTGCTTTTTTCATTTATTAAACCATCACTTACTTTTTTTTAACAATGGCACTACATTCTATAATATGAAAGTACCATAATATATTTAGTACATATCAATAATATCATGCTTAATTTTTATTAATATGAACATTATGTATTGATCCTATTGTATAACCAGTTTTACTGAGGAATATTTCCGTTGTTACTAGATTTTTGCTGTTGCATTAGGTTTTCCATAATTTTCCAAGGAATATGTCTTAAAGGTTTTGTGAATCCCCAAATTTACTAATACCAGAATGGTGTGGTTTGGATGTCCCTCCAAAATTCTCATTGAAATGTAAATGCCTTTTTGACAGTATTAAAAGGTGGGACCATTAAGAGGTGATTAAGTCAGGAGGGCTTCACCCTCATGGGTGGATTAATGTTATTATTGTGAGAAAGGGTTCACTGTTGCATGAGTGGGTTGTTATAAAAGTGAGTTCAGCTCTCTTTTACTCTCCTGGGCTCTGTGCCCTTCTGCCTTCTGCCATGAGATAACACAGCAAGAAGGTCCTTGCAAGATGCCAACTCCTCAACCTTGGACTTCCCAGTCTCCTGAACTGTAATGAATATATCTTTATAAATTACCCAGTCTGTGGTATTCTGTCATAGCAGCAGAAAATTGACTAAGACACAGTATAACACATAACTTAGATAATATGAGATAATAGCTGAAATAATAATAATAATATGAGATATATATTCGAAAACTATGCCCAGACACAGTGACTCACACCTGTAATCCCAGCACCTTGGGAGGCTGAGGCAGGTGGATCACTTGAGTTCAGGAGTTCAAGACCAGCCTGGCCAACATGATGAAACCCTGTCTCTACTAAAAATGCAATAATTAGTCAGGGTAGTGGGGTGCACCTGTAATCCCAGCTGCTCAGGAAGCTGAGGCAGGAGAATTTGCTTGAACCTAGAAGATGGATGCTGTAGTGAGCTGAGGGATCCCTCCAGAGGGATGCCAAGAGTGAGACTCCATCTTAAAAATTAAAAAAAAAAGTAAAATAAAATTTTAAGTTACCTCAAGTTTCTATTTTCTGGCTTAAAATCTTTACTTTCTTATTCCCCGTGGTCTCTTTCTCCACACTGCTACCCACAATCCCAGCAGTTGCCTTTCTTGATCATCACTTCATGATTTTGAACATTTGAGGACAAATTGGAATGACACGCTGATCGATGGACAAGATCCTTCCCAGGCCAAATCGCATTCCTGTTTATAAGCCTCAAACACCAACCACTCACATTCCACTTCAGCCAATTTACAAATGGTGACACATAAGAGACCCTGAAGTCATTTATAGATAGTTAAATCTCAAAGCTTAATCTGAAAAATTCAACCATCTGCTGTACCCCCAAAATCTTCTGCCAGGCTGCCCAAATCTGAGCATCTGTGGATGCCTGCTGATAGATGGCATGCCCTGTACAGGGACTTGCACTTGAACCGTGCCCACCTTAGCCCTCCATATTGACTGTGGCCCAGAAGCCTGGTAGGATCATTGACAAAGCCACTTATGTTTGAGGAGGCACCATCCCATTTTTTATCCACTTGTTTTCAGATAGACCATGCACTCTCCAAGGCCTCCTCCTAGACGGATACTTTGTGATCCTGAAACCCAGAATCTTTGGGGCTACAAACTTTATGAAGTGTCATAGAATAAAGTTAAGACAAGAAATTGGCAAATTCTCACTGGGGCAAACCACTCAGCAGGCAGTTCGATGGAAGGAAGGATAAGCTAGGAATGCACTTCAGTGGTTGTCCCTCTGAATGTACCTGTCACACCCCAGAAGGGTGCTTTAGAAGAAGGAGAGAGTAGGACAGAGCCCAGCAAGGTGACCACCATCTGAGTGATTGCATTAACCCCACAGACACCCACTGTGAGCCAATGACCAGGCAACTACTCCTCACACCTAAGGCCAAACTTCCCCCTCCCCTTCGTGGAACCACGTGATAGCTCTGAGGACACAGGAAGGAAGAAAACACCTTTCTTCTTCCCTCCAGGTACAGAAAAAGACAAAATAGAGGTCCAGACAATGTGGGATAGAGTGCTGGGGTGGGCAAAGGGGATGGAGCAAGTGGTTGATTGGTCTGGAAGTCCCTAAAACTGCAAGTGTGATGATAGAGCGGGTCAAAGCCACTAGCTCCTGTCCTCTTCACCCAGCCTAGCACAGAAAGAATGAGTCCAGCAGGGCATCCATGTGTGAGGGCCTGTGGCATCAGGGATTTGTGGATTTCCGGAAAGTTTGCCTTTTTCTGTGCTTACTGGTTTGTTGCCTGATGTGTTCACCTTCTCTGATTAGTGATAAAGCCTCCATTATGCAGACAGCCAGAGTGCTTGTCTTTGGGAACAGTGAGGGGGGTGGTGACATGGTGAGGGGCTGCTTTCCATTCCCTAGCCAGGCTCAGGAGCAGAAGTGATGTGAAAAGTAGGAAGCCATGGGCACCGTGATGGGTGAAAGGGTTAATGAGGAAGTTGCAACAGGCTGGATTCCCAGAACTTTTAGGGAGGGAAGAAGAGCAGTCAGGGATGCCTGCCTGGAAATAGGGTTTAAGCAGACTCTGGGGCTTCTCCCCAACTCTCCTCCAGGCCAGAGGTATCTTAGATTATTAACAATTCAGGAGGGGCGGCTACAACAGATGCTCTTCACATCACCAGAAGCCTGGTACCTAATAACTGAGGGGTGCATGAGTAGCACAGAGGTCACTGTACCTGCTAGATCTGATATCTTGCCCGATGAGATCAGTGATCATGAATTGACATCAATGGAAGAAGGGGAGGAGGACGTTCTCTCGTGAATCTCACTTGATATTTACCAAGCACAGAGGGTAGGTATTAAGAGTCCCCTATTACAGACGGGGAAGTTGAGTCTCAGTAAGGTTAAGCACCTTGTCCAAGTTCACCCACCTGAGTTGAATCCAAATCTTTCACACTCAGAAGGCAGCTGCATCCACTGAGCTGTCTCTGATGATGTTCTGCTAAAGCTTCCCCATGATCCTGCAGCACGCAAATCTCAGGACAGTGACCTCTTCCCGTGTCAATGGCCAGTGTGCCATTGCTTCCAGGCAACAGGGGAGGTAGCCTTCGGAATCAAGACTACAAAGCAGAAAACAACCCTTGACCCTACTCGCTGTAAACTCTTCCCTACCAGAATGAAGAGAGTAGGAAATTCCTCCCATCACAGAATCCCAAGCACCACGTCTACTGATTGCAGTGCAAAGTCAGGGCTGGTGACGACCCCCCGCCTGGGGCACGGATGCCCACTGACCCATCAGCTCTATGCTTCTCTTTCCCCTGCAGACAGCGGGGGCAGGGATAAAATGGTCAAAGGTGGGCTCTTGTTACAAAGTCTGTCCACTGGCTCTGCCCTGAACACTTAGCATGTTGCAATTACAGCATCTAAGGGATGCTTCATTTTTTGCTAAATAAAGGCATGTGTGAATGAGCGAGTGAATGAATGAAGAAAACTGGCACATGTAAAGCACTTCCTACTTTTCACATCACCTCTGCATCTATTATCTCATCTTATCCTTCAGATACTCCTGTGAATGTAGTGTCGGAACCAACGTACTGTCAGAACCCTTGCTTTACAGATGGAAAAACTGAAGCCTGGAGAGATAATTGTCTTACACACAACGATGGCAGAGCTTGAACTAGGATCCTAGCCCAGCACTCCCACTCTGCTCCTCCTTCCTACCATGGCTGCTGACTTGAGAAAGGATCTCCAGCTGCCTGCCAATCTTGCAGACAGCAGCTTAGCGCCGAAAGGCACAGCTTCCCTAAATGCCCAGCTCACCACCTGGAGGTGACCATTGAGGCTGGGGACTACAGGGAAGTCCCATAGAAAAGGAGCTCTCATGTCCCCAGAGAGCACTCAGGCCCTTCCAAACAGACCTCAACATCTTTCCCGGGTTAGATCAGGGTTTCCAGATCCGGATAGAGCTGGAAACTTCCTATCCATTACCTTTCGATTCTGACTCGCTCTGGGGGCTGGAAGGTGGGAGAGGTCAGATGCTCAAAAAAGTCTTAAAAGCAAAAAAGTCTCTTCCACCCCAAAGTGGGTCATTCTAGAAACGGTTACTGTGCATGTGCACTGAACACTCAGCACCGAGCTCGGAGCCGAGAGCCTGCAGTCGGGAGTGGACGCGGCAGCTTGCCTCTGCTGTATCAGCTGCTCAGCCGACACCCTCTCCCAATGCTCTGCCATTGAACTCGGGCCAAGGGCGCCAACAGCCTTCCTGCCAGTGGTCAAACCAAGTCCTGTCTGACTCATTCTGTGCAGCACTCAAGCATGTAGCGTGCTCCTTCTCCACAGTGCTCCTCTCAGCCTCCGTCATACCTGCCCTCCTGGCCTCTCCTAGGCCAGTACCCGCCCCATCCCTGCACCGAGGTCTTGCGTAGGCCTTCTTCCTGTCTCACGCTATGCACTACCCTTCCATCCCGTCATCTACAACACACATTCAAATGCTACCTGATGCGATGGTGCCCAGGTGAGTTCTCCAGAAGAGATCTCTTTGCCGGGCTTCACACCAGATGCTCATTGAACATCCTTTCCCGAGTGGCCCAGGTCACCACACCTTAGCAACGCCACAGCTGGACTCACATCTGCACCTTGCACCGAATCTGCCCCTCTTCTGCACATCCTGGTGAGTAGCAAGTAGCCGCGAGCCATTGGCCACCTGAGGAGGAGCCCTGAAGCCAGTCTTGCCTTCCCTCCTCCTCCCCTCCCCCTCCTCCTCACCTCCCCATCCTCTTCCCTCCCCCTCCTCCTCCCCTCCCCCTCCTCCTCCCCTCCCCCTCCTCCTCGCCTCCCCCTCCTCCTCGCCTCCCCTCCTCTGCACCTCCCCCTCCCCCTCCCCTTCTCCTCCCCTCCCCCTCCTCCTCCCCTCCCCTTCTTCCTTGCCTTGTCCTCAGGGCCACCAAGTTGAGTGGTTTCCACCCGCCTGAGGTTCCTCAGAACTTCTCGTCTACTTCTGTTGCCCCCTCTTCTTCTCTTCCTGAACTAGTGCAACATCTGCAGGATAAAGACTTCACGGATCTCCATGACCAAAGTCCCGCCTTCTCCCCAGCCTTGTCTCCAGTCTCATGCACTTACTCCAGTGGCCCCAAACATTCCTGATCCCAGAAGGGACTCTGTCCTCTCATCTGCCAGCCTGCATGCGGATGTTTCCCTCAGACCGATGTGCCCTTCCCAGAAAGTCTTCTCTCAGTCCTCCATCCCCGTCTAGGGACCCCTTACTGCTTTTCCTCTAACTCAGCTCAAACATCGCCACCTCTGAGAAGCTGGCCCCATGTGCCTCCCACAGTGTTCCCATGAGAGTCAGTGCAGCCATCATCAGGGCACTTGCCACCCTGAATTGGCAGGCCTTGGGTATACCTCATACCACTAAGCCCAGAGCCCTGCAAGGACCACGCTCTGCACTCACACCCCTCTGTGTGTCTACACCCTGGTGGTCTTATGGCCAAGGGTGAGCCTCAGTGAATGACTGAGTGAATGGGTAGTACAGGTGCTGGGCTTGGTGGAATCAAAAGACGTCCACCAGGGACTGGAGGTGACAGCATCAACAGGTCATGAGGAAGGAAAACACCAAAACCCGTCCCTCAGGCCCCACAGGTTTGCAGCCAGCTAAAGAGAGATGAGTCTCTCAAGACAGACAACAAGCCAGGGCAGCTTGCAATGAGCTCCGCAGTGCCCTGATGACCTCCAGAGCTCAGAGGAATGGGGACACGGGGAGAGCTGGGGAAGCTTAGGAAGTGGCCTCCTCCCATACTATAACCCGACCTTCCAGAGACTGAGCAGAATGGAGGTAGGAGGACTGACGGAGATGCTCTGCTTATCCAACCATACCCCATGGAGAAAGTGTCTCCAGAGCTCCTGGGCTTCTTGCTGAAAAGAGCTTGGTGCGGCCTTTTAGCCAGGGAGTCTGAGTGCTAGCAGCGGTGAGGGAAAGGGTAACAAAGGTGGCAGAAAGAAGCATCCCCACCCGCCAACAGCCAGGTGCCAGGCAGGCCTTCCCCTCCCAACCCCAAGGTGGCTGGCTGGAGTGTCTACGTGTTTGTCTTTCTGGAAGACAGGCGCCACTAGGACTCCAGAGTCAGGCCCGACCTCCTGCCCCCGCAGGAAGGAGCCAGAGCCAGGAGCACCTAGAGAAGGCAGGGAGGGAGGCAGAGATGCAGGTGCACTAGCAACCTCTTCTGTTCGACTTCGGGCCAACTAGGGTTAGGAGTAATGGACTTAACTTGACCTTGGTCTTATATGATCTAGAGAAATGTAAACAGTGAGACACAGGCCAACAGGAAAGCAGCAGGTGCAGGGGATCCAGCCACTCCTGGCAACGTGTCATGGTCCAGCGAGGGACTCCCAGTGGCCTGAGCTTGCCCCACCTGTGCCCTTTGCCCTACAGGTAGCCCCCTCCTCCTCCTCCTTCCCACCCTACCCCAGGGTCAGGCTGTCTTTCTCTGTTCCAGACCACAAAACCTGAGTCTTAGGTTACAAACTCTGGAAGGAGCTCAGAGCTTGGCTGTCCCAAAACCCACTTTGGCAGAGGAGGAACCGGAGGCCCAAGGAAGGAAAAGGCCGTAGTGCAGATCACATGGCTTCCAGACTCTTAGCATGAAGTTCTCTGTACTGACGAAGCTCTGGTATCCTGAAAACATCTGCTGCTAGTCCCGCCGTCTCCAACCTCCAAGCTTTCCCTTTCCCCCAAAAAGCAAGGGCTGCATTTTAACAGAGATGAAAGTACAGTGCTAAAAGGGCAACAGTATAACGGTGGGAGCTGAGGCACGGAAGAGGAGCCACCGCAGGGGCTGGCCTGGAAACACTGCCGTGTGTGCTAAGGCAGCCTGCCTGTGCCTGTTCTGCTGTGTCCTGGCTCCTGGTTCTCCTCCCTACCCCTGGGTCTGACAGATGACCACTTGAGGCGGGGCCAGCCCAGGAGAGAAAGGGCCAGAGGAAGTTGTGGTGGGGGCCTCAACCCTGGTCCCAAGATGTTGTCTGAAGCCTACTGAGGGGTGGGTCTGCATCTTACACATGCTTGCCCACAACCACAGTGACACGAAAGAGGAGCGGGCCTTGAGATGTCTCCCTGCTATAGGTCCAAATGCCACCCTCCTACAACACCAGAGACACTGACACTACCAACCCCTGTGATGGCACCAGGATGGGGAAGGCAGAGACAGGCCTCTGGTGCCCTCTGCTGTTCAGCACTCCCGTGCCACAGCCTGAGGGTTGGCACTGGGGCTGGCAGGGGGGCCCAGGGCATGTCTCCAGCTGCTGGGGTTGCCCCAGCTTGTGGCAGCCCTCCATCTGCCCCAGCAGGATCTGGGGAACATGTGATGCTGAAGCCCTGGGTGAGGCGATGCACCCACCAGGGCACCCAGGGTTTGGTGGAGTAGCAAACAATCCCCAACGCAAAATGGCTCACAACAAGGCAGGTTTATTTAGCCGGACAAGCCCTGTGTCCATTCTCTCAGATCCAGGTTGAGGTCGCAGTACCATGTGGAGCGATGCTGGCTGCAGTGACTGAGGGCGAGAGACTGAGGGCCCCGCAGAGATGGTGAAGCCTTCCACTCACCGCTCACTGGCGGGACCTATCACACAGCAAGGGGCAGAAAGTCCTATCCCACCAGGTGCCCAGAAGCCAGGGGCTAGGGACACTGGGAGAGCACATTCCTGACTCCTGATAGCTTCCAGCTCATTCTCCCTCCTACAAGCAAAGGACCTCATCCTTCCCAGGGAACACAACCCCAGATCCTACCCCCACCAGGGGGGCGGCATCGCCCTCAGGGGCAGGGTCTCAGGGTGGTATGTTGGCATTCATATCAGCAGTGAAGGGCAGTAATCCCTGCTTCACACACAGATGTGGTGCCTCTTGATCCAGAGACCTGCAACCTAAGAATCCCAGTTTTCTGCTTCCTGCTAAAACTCAGTCCTCAACGGTACAGCCAGGGCTAGGGTGTGGCAAAAAACACACACTCAGTAGGGCAGCAGAAAAAGAGGAGCCATATCTCAGGGGACACTGCTGCATGGCAGCCCCGTCATCCCTGCCTCAGCCTGCCGAGTAGCTGGGATTACGAGCACCCACTACCACACCTGGCTAATTTTTGTATTTTTAGTAGAGACAACGTTTCACCATGTGACCAGGCTAGTCTCAAACTCCTGACCTCAGGCAATCCACCTGCCCCAGCCTCCCAAAGTGCTAGGATTACAGGTGTGAGCCACCGTGCCCAGCCTGCTTTCTTTACTACTCTGAGCCTCAGTTTCCTCATCCATACAGTGGGAACATTTTCTCTGTCCCCATCCTTCTTCCTCGCTCATTCTCGTGGGCCCTCCTGCCCTTGATGGACCCTGTCCTGGGTCCGGGCTGCCTGAGCTGGGTCACAGACTGGGCTGACCTGTGGCCTGCCTCTCCAGAAAATGTGCGTTTGTATAGAGAACTGTTGGAGACTGAGGAGCCAAGGGCACACACCCTTAAGGGTGAAATCTAAGGCAGAGAGATGCCAAAAGGGAGAATATTTCGGTAGGAGGGAGGGAGGCAGGCACTCGAGCTCTACCTGGATAAGAATTCTAGTCTCTATTGCTGACTGTTCGGTTCCTCCTTCGTGGGAGAAATGAGTCAGGCCTATCTTGAATGACAACTCTTGTTACCAGAATCGTCGGGTCACTCCGAGGGAAACTCTCCTTTAAGAGATGTGTGTGGGGACAGAGCTGTGTAGGTACACACATCCTGCCTCCCTGCCCCATGGGCTCTACCTTCTCCCCAGAGGTGACTCGGGCACAGTTCTGATGATGCCGAAACTAGTGCAGCCCACATTTCTCCACCTTGGGGTGAACGTGCTGCCTTGTATTTTGGTTCCTTGAAAACCTCTGCTTTTTCTTCTACCCATCCACCTCTTTAGCTTCTAATCTGGGGAGGTCTGAAGACCGATGTCGTGTGTTTATTTTATCACATTTCCAAAGCTGCGGGGAGCTGCACCATCCACATGCCTTTGTACTCAGAAACCCCCTAGTGGGTTTTGGTAACCAGGGCTGGCATACCCTCACACGACAGCGCTGTGTCCTTAGCCCACCACCCGCCTGGCCTCCCCCTTCCTGGCTACCCCTGCCCCTAGTACCCTCCTGCAGGGTTCCTTCAGGGTCTCATCCTGGTCCAGTCTCTGGGCGCTAGCACAGGCCCCCTCATTCCCTACCCACCCTCACTGCCCGACCCAAACCCTGCCTCCTGCCCTCTGTGATTTAGAGCTGACTGCTTAAACTCTCTGGACTATGGCCTCACTGTAGCAAGAAAGGATTAGAGAAAGCAGAATTTCCCAGCTCTGGATCCTTCCTTTCCCCAACCTCCTTTAGAACATCTCAAGAAAGAATGACAGTGGATGTTGGTAGAATGCTTTACAGTCTACAGAACGTGACCACATTCCTGATTTCCTGTGAAGTCAGTGACCTCCTGGGGGCGGGGTGTAGTTATTCTTACTATTTCTGTTTGACAGAGGCAAAGGCAGAAACTGAGACTCAGATGGGTTCAGTAACTTATCTAAGTTCACAGCTAGTTTAAAATACACACGGCTAGTTTAACACACGGCTAGTTTAAAAATAAAAAAAATTTTAAAAAGGAATGGCCAGGAGTGGTGACTCACACCTGTAATCCCGGCAGTTTGGGAGGCCAAGGTGGGCAGATCACCTCAGGTCAGGAGATCAAGACCAGCTGGTCAATATGGTGAAACCCTGTCTCTACTAAAAATACAAAAATTAGCTGGGCATGATGGTGTACGCCTGTAATCTCAGCTACCTGAGAGCCTGAGGCAGGAGAATTGCTTGAACCTGGGAGGTGGAGGTTGCAGTGAGCCGAGAGTCCCACCCCTGCACTCCGACTGGGTGACAGAGTGAGACTCCATCTCAAAAAAGAAAAAAGGACTGGGATTACAATTCAGGTATCCAGACCACAAGCCCTTCCTACCTTAGCAGATGACGCCTCTCCCACCCACGCTGGCTCGTGGCTGCAATCCTTAATTCCCCACCGCAAGAAAAGAAAAGACTTACAGTGCAAGCCTTTCCCACATCCCTGGGATGGGAGCCAGATGGTCGCAGAGCATCACTACAAAACAGGTTCTCTTGGACCTCAGGGAACTGTCAGAGGGAAGAATTATGATTTTACAGCTTGTCAACATGTGCACCTCTCACCGGCCTGGGTGTCTTTGGAGCAGCAGAGCTGGTTCTAATTGACAAGGCCAGCCTAGGTGGTGCCCTGTCCCCTCGCAGTGACAAAGCAGGGCTTCCCTGAGGCCAAAGCCTGAGGCGACTCCTCCTGGCACAGCTTTCCCAGCTTGCCACGGGGTAGCCCAGGATCAGAAGCTAGTTTCACCCTCCTCTGCACCTTGGTTTCTGTCTCTGTAAAATGGATAATCTCCACTTTTCTGTCACTACTATCCAGTAGTAGTGCCGAAAAAGAGGAGCCTTGGAGGGGTAGGGGCCAAGAGAGAGTTTCCCCTCTGCCTTCTGAAGTTCACTGAAAATGAGCTTACAATAGGCTCATAGGAGTCGGGGAGGACCAGAGGGCATGAGCTGGTGTTTCTCATGGGACTTTGGAGCCTTCATAGAGGTGATATTTGGATTAAAAAGATAAGAGCAAGCGTGGACTCTGGTGCTTCCTAAAAAAAGGACTCCAGAGGAGAAACTAAGGCACATTCTAGGGAACTGAATTTTCTGCATTTCTAGAAGCCCCCTTGATGTCAGCTCTTATGGCTACAAATCCTTCTACCATTCCAGAGATTCTCTGAGACCACACCTGGAAATGATTTTGCCAGTCCGCAGGGACAACCTGTCTAGGGGCCAGGGCTGCATGAGGGTGACTGCAGGGGGCAATGTGAGATGGACCTGGAGCCCCCATGGCTCAGGAGTGGCATTTGCTGATCAGTCCCCAAGAGCTGTTTGGTTTAGCTCCGTTGCTTCTCTCTCAAAAGAGTCAAGTTTGGTTAAAAAAAAATCCTGTAATTCATTGAACATGGTCACAGGAAGTCACATTAGAATAAAACACGTATGAACAGCTGCTGTGGGTACATATTGCCGGTCACCATGATCCGGTACCTGTGTCACTTTAATAGAAAGCTCTCAGACACTTGGCTTCCCAATCTGTAAAATGTAAGAGCTGCATTTCGTTGTTGGGAAGGCCCTTCTAGGCTAATACTTGCCTGAAGTAATACAACAAACGACAGATCCTTCAGGATTTAGGGGCTGCATCCACTGAAGTACAGAAACAATTCTAAAAAGACTGAAGGGAAAACAGACTCTCCAGGTTTAGTGTGGGCACGTGGTGGGGCCTGGCTGAACCTCCTTCACCCTTGTTTCCCTTGCTCTTGACTTCCCCCTGGGAGTCTGTAACGTGTAGCCCTCTGTCACCACTGCTCACGAACACATTGGCCACCATATCCCCTAGGCCCCTTTCTATAATTGTTGACTTCTAAATCCTCTTTCTATAATTGTTGACTGATTGTTCCCCAGTAATATGCAAGCTTTCTGAAGGAAGAGAACACATCTTCAGCTGTATTAGGCAGAGTTCTACAGAGAAACAGAACCAAGAAGCAATATGAGATTAGATATAAATATATAGATGTACATATATATATTTATGTGTGTGTGTAGATATATACAGAGAGAAACAGACAGAGAGATTTATTTTAAGGAACTGTGGGGCTGGCAAGTCTGAAATCCATAGGGCAGGCTGGCAGACTGAAAATTTAATTGAGGGTTAATGCCACAGACTGCAGTCCTGAGTTCAAATTCCACAAGGCAGCAGGCTGGAAACTCAGGCAGGGTTTCTATGTTGTAGTCTCAAGAAGAATTCCTTCCTCAATCTTTGCTCTTAATGCCTTCTATTGATTGGACAGGGCCTACCCATAGTATGGAGGGTAACCTGCTTTACTGATTCAAGTGTTAATCTCATCTAAAAAAAAAAATACCTTTACCTCAACGTCCAGACTGGTGTTTGACCAAACAATGAGTTGGCATACTCCACGCGAGCTGACATACAAAATGAACCATCACGGCACATCTCATGTCTTTGTGTGCCCATGTGGTACATAGGGGTACAGCTGTCTGGCTCATAGGGGTGGTCAATCCTGAGTGGATAAATAGCAGAAAGTAAGTCCTATGATGTGTCTTGATTTTTCTTTTCTCATCTTCCTATTTGTAAGGTGTATTGTCGAATTTAAAATGAGGAAACTGAGGCCAGTATATGGAAAACTAAATTCCAGTTTATTCAGCTCCCGGGAGAGGTTCTATGGTCTGAGGAAAGGGGCCAGAGAAGTCAGGCCCAGCCTTCGGACGTGGGGTTTTATAGGGAGTGAAGGCAAGAGATTGGTTATTGGGGAAACAAAGCATGAGGGATTGTATTGGTCTCAGGGAGACTGGGCATGGATGTGGAGAGCTGCTATTGTTAGCCAGGTGGGGCTATTGGTAGGTGGGCTGGCTGAGGGCGTCTGTGGCGAATAGCCATTAGGCAGGCTTTCGGCGGGATTTTTTGAATTTTGGCGGGCTGGGTAGATGGTTTAGTGCTGAGCGTAGGACTAGGGGTGGAATGCAGAAGTGGGTGTGGGGAGCCCGCATGGAGAAGCCAGATGCTGAGTAATACGTTCTGAATGATAACGCTGTTATCAGACTTGGAGAGGGGTGGGTGTTGTCCATCTGGCTCCCAGCAAGGCTACCGACCTTACACTATTTTAATTAACCCAGGTCTTCTGAGCCCAAAGGCAGCCTCCCTCAGCCCCATATTGTGTTCATACCTCGGCTGTGTCCAAGGGGTGTTGCCAAAAAAGTGAGGCCTCGGAGGAGTAGGGGCCAAGGGAGAGTTTCCCCTCTGCCCTCTGAAGTTCACTGAAAATGAGTTTACAATAGGCAGATGAATAAAAGGAAAAGGCATACAAATGTATTTAATGCACATAAGCACAGGGGGCTTGGAAGAGGATGATGACCCAAACCCAATGAGGTCCCGATGCTCATATACCCTTCTTCATCAGGGAAGAGGAGATGGGAAGAAGCTGGCTGTTCCGAGGGCTAGCAGATGATTTTTAAGGGGAATGAATGGCCCCAATGCTCAGACAATGGGTTAGTCGATAATTATCTTTGGGAATTGAATGGGACCTAAAAACAGACAATTGGGGCCAATGTTCCGTCCTATGGGTTGTAGGTGTGGTGTTTAGTTGTCACTCTCTTCCTCTGTGAGTTTTAATCCTCCGGTTAATGAAATTTCAGGGGATGAGGGGATGGAAGGCAATTGTTTCTCTTTGGCTCTTTGGTTTCTAGGTAGATAAGAGAACAGCCTGGTCCTGTGTTTTGGGAGAGACCAGGGACTGAGAAACAGGAAAGTGGGAGGGGTGGGGAAGGTCAAGAGACCTTGAGGTTACTTCTTTAGCCCAGCATGTCAAAGCACTGTATTGGGGGGTATCATTTTCTGAGCCCCAAGGGAGGTGACAGGCCTGGGCTTAGGTCCCAGCTCCCCCATTCATTAGCAAGGGACCCTGGACAAGGAGCTGAATCCCTCAGAGCGTGAGTTCTGCTTGTGCAGTGAGGACGTTTGGCGCCCACATGGCAGGTTTGGTGAGGCTGAGTGGGACAAGGAGTGTGACCTGTCCAGCACAGTGCCTGCCGGGAAGGAGGCACCTCATCATTTTCATAATGATGATTTTATTGCTCTTTCACACACAATTAAAACTCACTAATTCAGACCTATCAGAAAGGGCAGTCAATGGCTGGAAAGTCCACATTAAAAAATAATTTAAAAATAATGTCGTTTTATTACTTTAAAATATATTACCCAGTCCAGGCTAATAAAGTGCTGCATAGCGAGCCCTTGGGAGACTCACATTAATGAACAAATAAGGACAATTTGAGGTTAGTCCATCCATTATCGGCATGGAACAGGGTGTCTCGGAAAGTATTTGCAAATGCCTCAAAACAAGGTACTATCTGCCATTGACTAAGCGTTTCCCCTGCAATCATCATGATGCATTTTCTTCATTCACCAGTGTCTCTCTCTCTACCTGGAAAGTGCTCCAGGCAAGTTCAGTACAGGACTGGCCAGATTCTGACAGATTCTGAGTCGGTGGTGACTGAGCATAACATATTTCACGGAGTTAGGTCAAGGCCCTTATTGTCTGTTCTTCCCTTTCAGAGAATCCTGTTTCAGGGTGCTCATCTCAGCCTGCACCTCCCAGAGCTGGAACTGTTTCCAATCAAACAGCAAAGAGGCTATACTGAGGAGCTTGTGCTCTGAACTCAGACAGAGCTGGGTTCAAATCCCTGCTCTGGCTCTGGCAAGCTGTGTGACCTTGGGCAAGCCACTTGCCTTCTCTGAGGCACAATCAAGTCGAGATAAGATGACTTCCCTCACAGTGTTGCTATAGAATTAAATTAGGTATACAGCTAACGTGCCTGAGAGACACGAAATAGTAGTGAATGGCAGTGAAAGACCAAGCCTTCCTGCAGCGCAGGACCACCATATCTAAAGGTGAGTCAGAAAGCCACGCGTATGGCCCTGGTGAGGTCCTGAGGTGTAAGGAATGCCGAAATTATCATTCTTGGTGCTGGGCCAGTCCTTGGGTGATGATGAAATCTGCCTACAGATAGCCTATGATTTCAAGGCAGGAGCCTAGGAGTTACTATTATTATCATCAGCAACAAAAATGACGATTTATATTTTACAAGAGCTATCCAGCTTCTCTCAAAAGCTCCACTGAGACAATTTATATTTGAGGAAGGTTGTGCAAGGACCGCGGTATCTGTTCCTCTGGGCATTCCGAGTGTGGATTGGGTTCACTCATCAGAGAACCGCATCCCCAGAATGAGCTCAGCCCCTGCAGAAAGTCCTTTTCTGAGCGAAGGTCTGAGTGAAGCCCTTGATTCTATGCTGCATCAGGGCGTTGAAGCACCAGCGAGGGGAAGTTCCTGGGAGACCCTGGGAACGTGCCACCAGCGTCCGTTTATTAAGCACTTAACTCTGGACGGGGGCTGGCGATGGCCTGACTTTATCCTTATTACATTCAGCCCATAATGTCAAACGGCTGGCCCTCCAACCTGCTTCCTCAGAGGAGGGAGCTGTGTCCCAGAAGGCAGGGGGGACTTGCTCAAAGTCACAGAGCTAGTATAAATAAGCACAGCATGGCAGTCTTTTTTTTTTTTTTTTTTTTTTTGAGACAGAGTCTTGCTAGGTGCCAGGCTGGAGTGCAGTGGTGCAATCTCAGCTCACTGCAGCCTTCACCTCCCAGGTTCAAGTGATTCTCCTGCCTCAGCCTCCCAAGTAGCTGGGACTACAGGTGTGCACCACCATGCCTGGTTGAATTTTGTATTTTTAATAGAGTCAGGGTCCCTACATTGGCCAGGCTGGTATCGAACTCCTGGCCTCAAGTCAGTCACTTGCCTCAGCCTCCCAAAGTGCTGGGATTACAAGCTTGAGCCACTGCACCTGGCCAGGCATGCCAGTCTTTAGAAGATGTTCTCTCCTGGCACATTTCAGTTTCCACAAAGGTCTCCAGCCCTTCCTGGAGACTCCTGGGATGAAGTTTTCTCCCCCTTCTTCACATGCCCCTAATAACTCACTGTCTCTCTCTTAGAGCCCCCCTCCCACCCTTCCTTGAACTCTGGGATGCTCATGTGTGCCATAGTTCCCCCAGAAAAACAGTCTCTGAGTCTGGTCTGACATTGTCTGTCCTTAAAGAAGGCACTTAATACATATTTGTTGACTGAATTAATAAGAATTTCCCACAGGGCCTTGGAAGAAACTTTGTACCTGTTTGCCTCTGCTGGATGACCCGATCTGAACATAGCTACCTAAAAGTGGAAGGAGGGAGGTGGGGCGGGGTAGCTCACACCTGTAATCCCAGCACTTTGAGAGGCCAGGGTAGAGGGAATCACTTGAAGTCAGGAGTTCAAGACCAGTCTGGCCAACATGGTGAAACCCTATCTCTAATAAAAAAATAAAAATAATAATAAAAAGAGGGAAGGAAGGACTGTTTTGAGCTGAGGCAACCCCAAGGACTGGCGACATTCCCCGGGTCTCCCCTGCCAGCCTCCCTGTGTCATATCCCAAGAGAGGCTGGGACTCGGCTGTGAAACAGGGTGCTGCACAGCTGAACACAGTTGACTTGAGCCAGCCTAAGTGGGTTTCTGCTCCTTGCAACAAGAGGCCTGAATAAGAGCCCCTTTTTCAAGAGAGTGGGCACCAGCTCAGACAGAAGATCCCATGGGAACTGACTTTCCCAAGCTTCTGCTGGTGACCAAGACCCTACCACTCTGCCTGTGTATCCCAAGCAGAGGGGGCAGAACCAGAAGTGTGACTACTGTACTTGACACCCCGGGCAGATCTTTTTTTAACTCGCCTCTCTTCCATGCAACAAAATTGTTTTCTGTAAAAAGCATGAAATGAATAACAATAATATAGGTGCGTTGGCTAAGCCCGTGGCATTTCTTCAGAATTTTCACTAGTGACACCTGATTTTGGAGGCATTCCATATTTTTAAATACATCCAGATGTTGTTTCTGTTGCTTCCTCTTTGGTTCTTTCTGCTGTTTGTTGTTGTCATTTCATGTTGGTACAGGTACTCCACCTCGTGTTTCCCGAGAAATTCAGAAGAATCGTGAACAAGTTGCTGGTTTTACAATACTGCCAGACACTGCAAGTTCCTCCATGTTCTTACAGGACTACAAGGCACAATTATTTACTTAATGGTGTTTAAATATACCTATCAGTTTGAACTTTGATCCTTTGGTGACATTCTAATATAATAATTTATGTAAATAATTATTCAGTGACCAATGAGAGGATTTTAATAAATGCAAAATATTAGCAAACGGAACAACATTGATAAATCCATGGTCTGGATTTTATTCTGTCATTTTAAAATAATTTAAAAGTAAGTTTTCATTTTAAAAATGTTATTGAAATTCTGTAAAATATTTCAAGCATGAACTAAAATATACACTTACTAAACACACATATGACACCTCACAGTTCACCTTCTGTTTCATTGTTTTGAATTTTAAACAAAAATAAACTCCAGCGGCCACCTAGAATGATCAATCAGGCAACTCAAGTTACTTTGGTTCATCTTCGCAATCACTGTGCTATCAGTGTTCATTTTGAATCTACTTTTTAAATGCAAGAATATTTGATACCAGACACCAGACACAAATTATACCTGAAAAGGGTGTGATTTTAGGTTTTGTGTCCCACATAAAGGGTCCAATTCTGTACCCTGATGGTTACTCTAGAAATGAATGCCTATGAGGGAGTCTGTTTCAGGAGCCAACTCTGCAATTAGGAGTTCCCCCAAAGTAACTTCCATCTGCAATAAAGTGTTTATTAAAGGATAAGTATTAAAATTGTCCTAAGACCAGGAATGGTAGTTTACACCTGTAATTCCAGCACGTCCGGAGGCAGAGGGACAAGAATTGCTTGAGCCCAGGAGTTTGAGACTAGCCTGGGTGGCATGGAGAAACCCTGTCTCTATAAAAAATACAAAAATTAGTCAGGTATGGTGGCACGCACCAGCAGTCCCAGCTACTTGGTAGACTATGGTGAGAGGATTGCTTAAGCCTGGGAGGGCGAGGCTGCAGTGAGCCATGATGGCGCCACAGCACTCCAGCTTGGGTGACAGAGTAAGACTCTGTCTCAAAACAACAAAAACAAAAATTGTCCTAACATGAAGCTTACGTACTAATCATCATCATCAACAATATCATCGGCATTATGAAACTTCACAGTACCTTAGCAAGTGTTTACACATCCGGCCAAGGAAAGATTTTTCCCAGGGGAGGATTTTACCACTGTCACCATCTTGAAATCCTTCATCATTTTGGAACACAGGGCCATAGATTTTCTCTTCTGCACTCAGCTCTGCTCTGAGCCCGGGGCCACTGGGGTTCTTGAAGAGAGAGAGGGCGGATGGAAGAATGAAAGGCGTCTGCACACTGTCGAGTGCCCTGCAGTCGAAGAGGGTGATTACTCCTGGCTCTACCTCCCTGCCCAGCTTCCCACCAGCCAGAGCCCTGGCAAAGCAGGGAGGCCCCTGGCAGTCTCTTAGCTCTCGTCCTTACTAATTCCTGTTCCCACCTGTCCCCTTATGCCAAATACAGCTAGAGGTCGCCTCACAGCCAGGCGCCCCTCCCAAAGACAGCAGCTTCCTTTACACACCCTGCAACAACCAACCCTCACCCCATCCCTGAAAAGGTCTTCGGCCAGAGGTCTGATTGAGCGCATTGAGGGCACTCACTCTAAGCCACCCCCATTGCCTGAGCTGTTTTTCTTTTTTTCAAATGAAGCTTGTTCTTTTCTGGGTCTCTCCAAGGTGGAGTGTGGGAGAGCAGTGTTTTCCGTAGCCTCTGCCTCGCGCCAAGCACCACGCTGGCGCTCTCAAACTCCCCAGTTCTCCTCACCCACACGTGCCCAGTGAGATAGGCCTTTTTATTCCATCTTGCAGATGAAGACACGATTACGCAGGGATGATAAAGGACCACCCAAGATCTCACAGGAGGAAGGAACAGAGATGGAAATAAAAGGCAAGACTGTGTGAGTCCAACAAATATGTCACATCCATGCCACCTCTGGGGTCTGCTCCAGCCTCTCAACAACCACTGTCACCCCTCAACGGGCAGGTGACAGTGGCAACACGGCCCAGCCCAGCACCAGGCTTCCCCATCGTAGCCCCATTGCTAAGCAGAGGACACAAACTCCAGACCTTCACTCCTCCTGGCAGACCCTGAACAGCCGGAGTCTTCTGGCTTCACTGATACTTCCAGCTGCCTGGGCTTCGGTCCGGACAGTCGCCACAGCAACCACAGGTAGTTCTCTGCAGCTGCAGCTGAATGAGCCAGCAAATATTTATCAAGCACCGTGCTAGGAATGGTGGGAGATGGAGTGGCTTTACTCAATGGCCCATTTTCAGAACACTTTTAGTAATAAATACCCTAAAAGCAAAGAAGAGGGGAGAACATAGTTTCAAATCCTATTTCTTTATTTCCTTCCCATCCTGAAAGCCATGAGGTAGACAAAATAATATTGCTTTACAAGCACTGACTTTGGAACCAGAGGCTTTTGGGCTTGAATTCTGGCACTGCCGCCACTAGGTATGTGACATTGTGCAAGCCACCCTCCTCTCAGAGCCTTAGTTTCTCCTTTGCAACACGAGAATGCTTACCCCTGCCCACCTCAGAGGGCTCTTTAAAAATGAAATGAGCTAATGTATAACAAAGAGCTTTGTTGACTGTGCAAATGTTAGGTTGTTCTTTCAATAAACATTTATTAAGCGTTTACTCTGAGCCAAACCCTGAGTTAGGCATTAGCGCTTCTGAAATGTAAACGACCTGGGTGCATTGGGATTCATCCTTTTTATTTTTTTATTTTTTTCCGTGAAATTCACACAACATAAAATGAACCATTTTAAAGTGAACGATTCTGTGGCATTTAGTCCATTCGTGATATTGCACAACCAACACCTCACACACGTTCTAGAACGTTTTTTCCTCGTCCTGAAAGAAAAGCCCATACCCCACTGAACATCAGCCTCTGTTTAAGGTATCTTTGCTCTCACTCTGCCGTGTCCTTCTCAGGAGTTGAGCGCACTGGCTTGATAATATCCTAATGTCCCTCTCATCACCTATGACTCCTAGCCAATTCCCACATCCAACCTCAAGCTTCATAAGTTGAAACCCAGGTTTCTCTGCCAGCGCCAGGGGAAACAGAGCCCCTAGCCTGCCATTTTTAATTACATCAGGGCTGGATGAGCAGGTAATCGCTGTGCATTTCAGTAAATTACCTCTCATAAAGGGGCCATCATGTTTGCTCATGTGCCCTTCTTTCCTGGAACCAGCTCCCTGTCTGCCAACACCGTATCTTCCCAGCAGCCTGCGCGCCCTGATGATCGTCCTTTTTGTCAAGCAGGACAGTCGGGTGCAGGGGGAGGGGGCAGCATTTGGGCAAATATTGGACTTGGCCACACTTGCTGTTCGTATCAGGAACCCAATTGGTGTTATTGATTGACAGATTCGGGGACCAACTGTTTAGAAAGCTGAGCCCCCTCGGATTGGGCTAGGTGTTTCGGCAAACAGCCCTAATGCTGGGCAAACAGGGCTGTTGGAAGAAGTGCCCGGCGTGTTAGCAGAGTAAACCAAGAACTGAGCAAACAGCTTAAAAGAATGTGGCCACCTCCACATAACCTCAACCGAGGTATTGATCCCACCGGAGGAAAGAGAGGGGCCGAGTGGGGAACAGAGAGATACAAACCCCGGCAGAATGTAAATGTTATCTTTAAGCTGCGGCTCTCAGGGCCCTTAATGGGCATCTGTTTGGAATTTGTCTTCTTGCAAATCTTTAAATCCAGGTCAGGGCCAGGCATAGAATTTAATAACAACTTTTCAGAGAGATCAGGGCTTGGGACTGATTTTATTCCCCATAAGCCCAACTGGGACTCTTCCGTTCTTCTTAAAGGCAGCTGCCTTGGGTGGAAACTTGCTGGGTGCAAGTCCCAAGCTAGGAAGAGATAATTCTTCTGAATGCTGGTCATGAGGCTACAGGAGAGAAGGAAATCCAGAAATAAAGGTGCTTTCTCTGACCTCTGAGCTGTCCATACATGAGAGCAGGTGGAGGGGAAAGAATCCTGGAATCAGAGCCAAGAAATCTGGGTCCTGCTGCAGCTGCTGGCTCTGACTGGCTGCCCCTTCTGTCTGTACCTCCCTGACCCTCAACCTCTGCATGTATGAACTGAGGAATGCAGTCCCTGCTGGGCGTATTCAGGGTCAGGCAAGACAAGCCCATTATAAGGTGGGAGCACACTCTGCAGACAGAAAACACTGCCCCAGTGTCAGGAGTTGGGATATTTGCTAAGAGGCCCTGGGGGATGCCCCTCCTGAGCCTGAGACCTTCTGACATCACCAAGTTGCAATGGAATGGACCATGGCTGTGGTTATCTATTTTTCTAGGTAGGTGACTGTTGGAATTTGGGTGTCCTTTCCCAAAAGCTAGATGGCAAAGGAAATACATGTTGTTTGCAAATTCCTTGAAAAGTCAAAAAACCATGATTGCTTGCCTACTGTTATTTTTGAGACAGGATCTCACTCTGTTGCCCAGTCTGACAGAATCTTGCTCTATCACCCAGGCTGGAGTGCAGTGGCGCAATGATAACTCACTGCAGCTTCAAACTCTTGGGTTCAAGCGATCTTCCTGCCTCAGTCTCTAGCAGCTGGGACTACAGGTGCACACTCCCACACTGGACATGTTTTTTTTTTTTTTAGAGATAGGGTCTCACCATGTTGTCCAGGCTGATCTCAAATTCCTGGCCTCAAGTGATCCACTCACCTCAGCCTTCCATAAACGCTGGGATTACAGGTGTGAGCCACCATGCCCAGTGGCTTGCCTTTAAATATTTTGGTAAAATAATAGGGTAAAAAAAATACTTGCCCTCTGTGTCCCAAATGAGGCAAGAGGACTATGAATGGATGTCACCCTTGGTGAACAATTTCTTGCCAAAAAAAAAAAAAAAAAAAAAAAATCCACATCACTCATATCTTCAACTAGAGGCCATAGCAGTGTGGGTAATCCCAGGATATTACTTGGCACTGCATTTTACAAGAGAACAGAGGGAACTTAAAACCTTTTGGCCATCTCTGCCTCTCGGTATCTGGTCTCATGATGATAAGAAGATTCAGAGAAGGCTGCAACTCGAAGGAGGCATCTATTTTGATGGATCTTTAAACAGGGGCTTAACAGGGAATAGCCGCAGCTTAAAGATTATATTCATGGAAGGAAGGATACAGGCAAAGTGGTCAAGAGCTGGGCCTTCAGATTTCAGTGCCTGGGGTAGAATCTCAGCTCTGCCACTCAGGGTGCTGTGAGGCCTTAGGCAGGTTACCTAATCTCTCTGAACTTCAACAACACTTCTCCCTGTGAAATGGAAACAATAACCCTGGAGGGACTGTGTTAATAAAGTTGGTCCCTCAGTGCAAAGCCTCACTCATGACAAGCCCTCAGTAAGTAACAGGGATTTTTATGGTTATTTCTGTGATGTGGGCAGGACAGACCCTAGTGAGAACGAGCTGTCATTGCCAATATGTGACAGAGGATGCCTGGCTCCCAGTGAGGAAACCCACCAGCCCAGTAGAAAACCTACCATCAGAGCCTTGGGTCAGCCCCGAGATTTTACCATGCAAGTGGAGGCGAGCGCTTGATTTCAGGTGTGTGGCCTGTGAGAGCCACTCAGATGGGCTTCCTCCTAAGAGGAATCCCTCCAAGGCTTCCACCTCCTGCCTCGACCAGCAGCCCTGCCCTCAGCTCCAAAAGAAGGCTCTAAGTTCTCCAGCATAGAGATGGGCCGGTCTACTACCTTCTGCTTCTAGGTGGGGCAGTGGACGCACAGAGAAAGCAAAGGACTTGCCAAGGTCACAGAGGAGGTCAGCGGCTGCACAGGATTTTTTTGTGACAACAAGAAAATGGACTGATAAGGCTGGGTCTTTGAAAGCAAATCCACAGACAGGTTATCAGGGAGAAGTTTAAGCTTCCCTTAAAAGTAGAGCAGATGGGCCAGATGCGAAGGCTCACGCCTGTAATCCCAGCACTTTTTGGGAGGCTGAGGCGGCGGATCACCTGAGGTTGGGAGTTCAAGATCAGCCTGACCAACATGGAGAAACCGCATCTCTACTAAAAATACAAAATTAGCTGGGCATGGTGGCATATGCCTGTAATCCCAGCTAGTCGGGAGGCTGAGGCAGGAGAATCGCTTGAACTCATGAGGCAGAGGTTGCAGTGAGCGAAGATCATGCCATTGCACTCCAGCCTGGGCAACGAGAGTGAAACTGTCTCAAAAAAAAAAAAAAAGTGGAGTGGATGGGGGCCCAATTCACCTCCAGCAAATGGTTATGAACTTGGGTTTCTCTACAGCAATCAGAAACGAATAAGTAAATTGTACCTGTGTTGGCGTGCTTCCTCTCAACCTACTGATATACCCACCCTCACTGGAAACAGCTCTCTCCACTCAGGTTTTTCCAGAACGCTTTGCTTTGGGAACAAGGGCACACAAACACTGAGGTAATTTACGACAGTAATTTATGATGCGTTAAGTAGAGATAACTATATTTCTCTAATCTGTATGGCCTAACATCTGGTTGAGTAAGGAAAATGGGCCTACAAGATGTGGTATTGATGATCCCCCCATAAGGAGTAGTCTTAGCCAAGGTTGGGTGCATTTGGTGAGTGTGGAGCCATGAGCAACCTGCTTCTGGGTCTAGGGCACTCCCACCCCTGCTCCCGCGTGGTCCTACAGAGCTCCGGCAGAGGCCAAAATGCTCCTAGACGCGATCAGACCCAGTTTCTCCACCTCCTGCTCTCTTCTTGACTACATGGGACAGCAGCATGTAGACTCTGAACCAAGAAAAACTAAAAGCAAAAAGGGAAAAACTTGTTAAAACCACTGCTGTTTCCTTTTTTTTTTTTGAGATAGTCTCTCTCTGTCACCCAGGCTGGAGTGCAGTGGCGCGATCTCAGCTCACTGCGACCTCCGCCTCCCCAGTTTAAGCAATTCTCCTGCCTCAGCCTCCCGAGTAGCTGGGATTACAGGTGTGTGCCACCACGCCCGGCTAATTTTTTGTATTTTTAGTACAGACAGGGTTTCACTATGCTGGCCAAGCGGGTCTGGGACTCCTGACCTCATGATCCACCCATCTCGGCCTCCCAAAGTGCTGGGATTACAGGCGTGAGCCACCACGCCAGGCCAAACCACTGCTGATTTCAAGGTCAAGGAAGGATGCCTTGACCTGCCCTGAGGCAAGAAAATAGGTCACATGCACACCACACCCCTTTCTCCAATTGGCCTAGGGTTACAGACTCACTTCTGTTAGACAAAGACCTCTTGACAGAAGAGAAGCTGCTGGGCCACTCTGCAGACCTGGAGGAGTTTGAGGTCAGAGTGGGTGCCCCAGACATTGGAGCAACCATCCCACAGGTATAAGGCTTGGGAGCTGGAAGCCCAGTGAGCATGCACCTGGTTAGAGAGATCAGGGAGCCTCGCCTCCGGAGTGGATTAAGATGCAGATAGAGACAGCTCAGAGTGGGTCTCCATCTAATCCACCCTGGTCCCGAGGATCCCAGAAATCCCTTACCAAGCACTTTCTTTGCCTCACCTGCAGCAACCACCTCCTTCCCTTTCCCTTGGAAAGCCCAAGTTACCAGGCAGTGAAAGAACTGGCCCCTGACTCTGCTGCTGTAACACCTCCCAGGCCACATGGCTGCTTCTGAATATGCAGGCCCTTGAAACAGGAAAAGCAGTACCCACTTTCTCACTCCATAGCTCCACTCACAATTACCCACTGTTTACAGGAAGGACAGTGAGACTGAGTCCCCTGATAGAAGGGGTTAATTATTACAAGTCAGGAAAACAGAGAGTTATAGTATGCTGACCCCCTCTACCTGGATACACAGTAACCAGTGCTGTTTTTGAAAACACCCAGGTTAGAGCCAGGTTATACTTGACAAGCGTCAGCTAATTACAACAATAATATGAGCTACACAACAGCTTCAGCATGGCTGATGAATCATTGAAAAGGCTGAGTGACTCTTAGAATGCCCAATTAATGATTCACCCTGTAAAAATGCATCTCCACACTGGTGCCCAGATCTGGCTCATTATGTTAAAATCTCTTACCCCACTGGGCCTTCCATACAGACTCCAAATATCTTTAGAACTTTGAACTTTGAAATAAAGTAAACACAAATACGCACCAACCAGGACTGGCTTCATGGGCACGCAAACTATGCAGCTAGTTATTCAGGGCCTGAGCTCCAAAGGGCACCACCCCCCACGTAGTTTAATGCTCTTTTGAAATTCTGAATAATTCTGGAAAAGGAAGCCCCAGCATCTCCATTTTGTGTAGAGAACAGAAAATGACGTTTCCTGTCTTGGGCTAAACTCTTAGAGAAGAAAGCAACAGAAAGTGAGACACAGGAACCCATACATCCAGCCACTCTTGCCCTCATCTGAAGCAAAATGCCCCATTCTTTTAAAATTTTGAACAAGAGAAAGGTGCAGAATTTTTTTTTCTGGAGGAGGTGTTTTATTACATTAGAAATCCCTCATGAATAGGTCTGGCCCTGTCCTCTAAGCTAACTCCTCTTCTCCCTGACCACCCTCTGCAGAAAAACTCCTTTCTGACCTGAGGTTGAGGTCGGGGTATAATTTCAGCTCTGCCCTGAGATAGCAGAGAAGGCAGAGTCCTTGCTGTTTCCTTCTTCATAAAATGAAAGAGGATTAAAGACACATGCGCACGTATGTTCATAGTGGCACTGTTTACAATAGCAAAGACCTGGAACCAACCCAAATGCCCATCGACGATAGACTGGATAAGGAAAATGTGGCACATATACACCATGGAATACTATGCAGCCATAAAAAATAATGAGTTTGTGTCCTTTGTAGGGACATGGATGAATCTGGAAACCATCATTCTCAGCAAACTGACACAAGAACAGAAAATCAAACAGCACATGTTCTCACTCGTAGGCAGGTGTTGAACAATAAGAACACTTGCACACAGGGAGGGGAGCATCATACACTGGGGTCTGTTGTGGGGGTCAAGGGAGGGACAGTTGGGGGTGGGGAGGTCAGGGAGGGATAACATGGGGAGAAATGCCAGATGTAGGTGACGGGGGGATGGAGGCAGCAAACCACCTTGCCATGTGTGTACCTATGCAACAGTCCTGCATGATCTACACATGTACCCCAGAACCTAAAGTACAATTAAAAAAAAGAAAGAAAGAAAAAAAGAAAGAGGATTGCGGAAGCAGGGGAAGGCAGAAGGGACTAAGCCTTTCCCAGCCCTTTCTGAGCTGTTAAAGAATATTCACCCAGAGGAGTTCTCTATAGCAAAAAAAAAAAAAAAAAAAAAAAAACAAGTCTTGAAAACTCAGGGTCAAATAAAGTTAACTTTCTGAACTGGATGACTTTCTCAGAACCTTTAAAGAGTTAACAGGAATTGTGCAACTCTCCAAGCCTGGGCTGACCACACTTTCCAAGCTCATTCTATTATAATTGATCTAACAACGCATCCACGCTGAGGAGTATTTACCACAAGGCTCAGGAATCT
Source organism: Cheracebus regulus (assembly GCA_963574635.1). Lineage (NCBI taxonomy): Eukaryota > Metazoa > Chordata > Mammalia > Primates > Pitheciidae > Cheracebus > Cheracebus regulus. The sequence goes on along the minus strand of CAUYQU010016518.1, from coordinate 122,251 downwards.
TAGACTTCAGAACCCTCTCACCTGCATTGGCCATTGCAGAGCTCCGGAAGTCCTCATACAGAGTATTCACCTGGTCACACGCTCAGCTAAAATTTGCAGAAGTAAGATATTGCTGTGTCCATTTTCTTTTCTTTCCTTTTTTTTTTTTTTGAGAGGGAGTCTCACTCTGCCACCCAGGCTAGAGTGCAGTGGCGCCATCTCAGCTCCCTGCAACCTCCGCCTCCCGAGTTCAAGCGCTATATCCATTTTCTTACAGAAAAGTCCTAAAATGGTGTGAGCTTTGTGCCCCACAAAATGTGCATCCTCCTCTGCACCCATTTTCACATCTGGAGGCATCACCCTTACATCATGCCAAACATCTTAACATGCGCCCACATTCCCCATTTAATCTAATTTATAAATAACTATAGGAGTTGAGTCGGAGCTAGCATAATGTCATTTGCTTAGTAGACTCTTAATTAAACATTCTTTCATATTGGTTTTGCTCATTTGCAAGGAATGTTAATTTTGGAGGCAACACTTTTTAAATTTCCATGTCACAATCATTTTCTTAGGCCCTGGGAAAGCATGCGAGTCCTGAGGACGAGGTCCACAGTGCGGGATGGATAAAACAGGGCTGCACTCAGCCAGCCTTGACAGTTCGAGAAATGCCATATTCATAGTGCTATACTGATGATTTTCGTGGTCGTTTCCAATTCAGTGGAAATGTCGATTTAATATCTAATTCAGACTAAAGAGAGATTGGAATGGTTGGGGGAATGGAGTTTGGATTACGGAAATTGAGCTTTTATTATTTTCAAGAAACAGCAGGTTCCCTTGAACTGGGTTAACAAGGTGTTATCTAACAAGACCTTAGGGGGCTGATTTAACGGTTAGGACAAGATTGTTGTGTAATTAGCTTATCAACTCTGTATATGTAAATGAAGGCTTTTAAAGTCCTAGGAAAACCAGCTCTTGCTCTTAAGTAATTTAACTGTTTCCCCTGGATGCTCTTCATTCTCTCCAGCTTGGACACTTCTTTCCTTAATTAAGCATTTATGGAATTCCACCTTGTGTGCAGCACTGTGCCTGGAGATTGAAATATGAGTAAGACCCAGTCCCTGTTTTCCACGAGCCCATGATCTAATCAGAGGTCAGCAAGCCTTTCCTATAAAGGACCAGATGGTAAATACTTCAGTTTTGCAGACCTTCTCTGTTGCAATAATAACCCAACTTGGCCCTTCAAGCACAAACGCAGCCACGGACGACGTTATCAACAAATGAGTGAGGCCATGTTCCAATAAAACTTTATTTACAGAAGCTACTTGGGCCATGGTTTGCAGACCCCTGGTCTAATGAGAGAGACAAAAATATAAAGAATTTCCTATGCGAGATAGAAACTTAATTCTGTGCAATAATGGAAGTGCGAGCCAAGTGCTGTGGATTCAGAGAGAAGAAAGAAGCGATTGATTCCCAGGAGCGGCCAGAAGCTTCCTGGAAGAGGTAGTAAAGCATATGGAGCCAGTGCCTCTTGGTTCAGGCCTTTATGGCTCCCCAGTTGCTTTGTTCTTATCTATTTTTCCTCCCCATTGAGGCTAAGGGCTTCTGCGACCTGGCATCATTTTGTATCATTCCTAGGGCCTAGCTAAGCTGTGCGCACGTGTCCTGCCTGCAAAATCACAGCCTCTGAGTCAGCACCCAGTCAAATAAGGTTGATGCTGTTAGAGCAAAACTCAGATTGGGCTCTCACCCAGGCTTCAGATAAACACTTCTTGTTTGGAAAACCATGGTGCCTTTGAGGGGAATTAGACAATGTAATCTCCTCCTGCACGCAACCTCTGTTCTAACTCCTTTATTGTTCTTCCAGACACTTTCTCTTTGCATTTTCAATATCCAAATGCCATTTGGTTTATTGAGGCTTGTTTGCTCAGGGCTGGGCAAATAAAAGAACAAAGGAGGCTGTGAGCATCAACCCAGCCTTTGCTATCAGGGGCTCTCAAGGTGAGCTTAGCAGCCTTCAGCACCAATCCCCTTAACAGGCTGTGGGCCAAGGTTACTGGAGATGTGAGATGCAGCTAGAAAGACCGGGCAGGAGACAAGGCACTTTCTAAAAAGACTCCTGATAGCTTATCTCCAGCTCCACCAGGAACTAGGAAAAGGATGACACCCTGGCAGTAATAGCAGGTAACTGAATCACTCATCCAGTAAAATTGATGGAGCTGATAACAGCAAGATCCAGAGATTGTTGAGTCAGAGGCTGCACCAGGAGACAGCTTAGGAGATTCAGGCTGTCCACCGCCTTCATCAGCCCTTTTCCAAGACCTCTCCAAGTCAATATCCAATCTACCTGAGAGTACAGTGCCCTGGCTGTGCCACCTAGACAGGGACCACCCCTAAGCCCCTTCTCTAGAAACACTCTGCAGCCCCTACTGCCCACTTGTTCCTGGTGTTCACTAGTGGGGGACCATGCTTGTGAACCCCCCAATATTTGTATGACTCTTGGGGAAGCTAGAGGAGGACAAATCAGAGAATGCTGGATCCAAAATATGACTCTTCTCATGATGTCAAATCCAGTGAGCACCTGCAAGCACCCTGCTCCTCCCCTTTAAACGCCCTCAGGCTGCTTTGTGACCTGTAGGATGAACCAGCTGCTCTGCCTGCCTTAGGCTCACAGCTCCTAGGACTACAGCTTCCAGCCACTGCTTTTCGCGTGAAAGCTCTTAGCTCAAGCACAGGAGGCAGAGTCCACTACACAGGGAGGCTAGGAGCCCCGGCCACTGACCTATATGAATTGCCACCAATAAAGAGCTTTTCTCTTAAAATGAGGAAGAGAAGGAAGAAGGAGACGCAAGGTGAAGGCAGAATCAGTTCATTTCCAGCCCAGGGGACTCTTTTGAGTCAATGGCCCCAAAACTGTAAAGTTTGTATTTAAACAACCAAACAAAACTTTCCAGAGGTGTTGGGTGAGAAATCCCTCAGGTTTTTTCACCTTGCTGGGAAGGTCCAGGTAGTCAGATGACCTGGGGCATAGAATAATAAGAGCGTAGAGGGGTCCTGCCCCGGGCTCTCCCAGGTGAAGCTAGTTCCTCATCACTGGCTTCTCATCAAGGATGGTGTAAAAGCCAATGGCGAAATCTACTTCATCTGCTCAAACAGACCTTCCAAACCCAGGACTAAAAAGCTAGAGAAGGAAGGAGGGAAGGGAGGCAGCTCTGCTTCTGGCTCAGCTTCTACTGTGTGCCAGGCATGCGTTATCTCCTCCACACTCCTAATCGATGAGTGATGATCCTGTTTTACAGATAAGGACCACTGACCTCACTTTCCCTAGGCCCTCCTGCAAGGAAGTGGCCAAGCTGGAAGTCAGTACAGGCCTGGCCTCAAACCCACGCTCCTGCCACCAATATGCTTCTGCAGAAGAAGAAGGAAGGTGTGTTTAATGTGTGTGTTAAATGTGTGACAGGAAACGGATGAGCCTGTCGGGGCTAAATTGGCTTGCTGGGGTTTAGGGGAATGGCATCATGACTTGTCCCCGCAGCGCCTCCTTTCTGAGCTCCACTTACCCACGCATACTCTTGGTTGGGCTGGGGATGCGAGCCTCAGTGCTTGGGATCCACTCCCACTTCATGAGAAACCAAAACCAAATATGGAGTCCTGCCTTGGCAAAGGTGAGTGACAGGCAGAGCTGGGCACAGAGCCCTGCACCTCCTCTCCACCACCTGAGCCTTTTGATTCATTCCTACCCCCACCACACACAGGCACCTTCTCGGATTAAGTCACTGTGCCTACTGGCCTCTCCAGTCTCCTCCTCTCTGCTGAGGCCTCTGAGACTCTGGGTCCTAGGCTGGATGCTTCTCATAGTCCCACGAGACTCACAGCCAGGCCAGCCCACAGTTCTGCCTCAGCTAGTCTGGGAGTTGTATGCTGCGGCTGGAGACGACATCTGACTCTGCAAATGCTCCTCAGCCCTATTGTTTGACTACCATCCCTCTTTTCCCAAAAGAACAGCAAGTGTGTCTCCAACCCTCTTCCTGAGACAGAACAGAGGGGCGAGATGGTTTATGGTTAGGCACATGGAACCGTGAACCTTTCCCCTTCAGGAAAGGTGTGGGGAATTGGGAGGGAGCTCATTTGTGGATAGAGATCATAACTAGATGTGGTCAGAGGGACCCCAAGAACCCCATCTGTTCACATGACTGCATGGCCATTCTCCTTCACAACCTCTCTGCATATTGTCCCTGATCTCTCTCCACCAGTGCTTCCCCACTTGGCTTCTCCTGTTCTCAAGGCCTGAGAGCCACCTCCTGCTTCTTTATGATTTCTGTGGCCTCCCAGTTTCAGCCTGCAAAGAGCCAACTGCAGCCTTGCCTCTACCTACAGGTATCATTTCAGAATTGGCCTCTGATTCTACCTGCCTTATTCTCTCTAGGTTTCTTAATTCCATTTCCCAAGAGCCTGAATCTGCTTGGCCCATCTTCTCACACCAAGCCACATACTAAGTTACTGGTCACTCTGTAGATTGATGCTGATGGGTCAGGTTCCCTGTTCTACTGGGGTCAATCGGGCCTGAGGCAGATAGAGTCACAAGGCTGCAATGGCCCAATGGGTTTTTCTTGTCCATGGCACAGATACAGCCAATTTACTGAGATGGTGTTATTGCAATAGAGAAAGAATTTAATGAACACGGAGTCAGTTAAACAGGAGACTGGAGTTTTATTACTTACATAGTCTCCCTGAAAATTAGAAAGCAGGGTTTTTTAAGGATAATTTGGGGGGCAAAGAGCCAGGAAGTATGGAACAATGATTAGTTGGGTAGGAATAAAATCATAGGAGTTGAAGCAAGTTCTTCTTGCTGCCTTCATTTCCTGAGTGGGATCACAGAACTAGTTGAGCCAGTTTACTATCTGGCTGGTGCCAGCTGATTCATCAAAATGCAGGGTGTAAAAAATATCTAGAACACCAATCTCAGGTTTTACAGTGGTGATGTTATCCATAGGAGCAAGTGGGGAGTTTGGGAATGTTGTAGCCTCTGGCTGCATGACTCCTGAGCCGTAATTTCTAATCTTGTGGCTCATTTATTAGTTTTACAAAGGAGGTCTGGTTCCCAGGTTAGGAAGAGGTTTACTTCAGGAAGAGGCTGTTATCATCTTTGTTTCAAAGTTAAACTACAAAGTAAATTTCTCTATACTTTACTCAGCCTATGGCCAGGAATGAACAAAAGCAGCTTGGAGGTTAAAAACAAGGTAGTGTTGGTTAAGTCAGATTTCTTTCGCTGTCATACTTTTTCTATGTCAGATTTTTCTCATCGTCATAATTTTTGCAAAGGTGGTTTCAAGGCTGACTGGGGGACGGGGACTAAGAGTTGGCCTTTCCCCTTATGAGGGTCTGACAGACTTTCTGAGTTGCTGCTCACCTGATGCAAAACCGTGGGGCCTCGGACAAGTCACTAAAGCTCCCTTAGCTGCAGTTTTCTCATGTGCAAATGAGGAACTGTCTATGGCTCTCCAGCTTTGATTCCAGAGTTGTGAGATGCAAATAAGCACCCAGCACAGGACCTGACTGAAGAGGAGTCCCTCTCTGTCATCCAACGCAGGCAGGTGGGCTGCATTCTTCAGAAAAATCTTCCTGTGGGACCGCCCTCCCTTCTCCACCTTCCCAGAGGTTACCCGCCCACCCTTCATGCTCTGGCTCCAGGATACCTCTTACAGGAAGCCCACCCCAGTCACCCTCGCTGTCCACAACCCCGTCTCAGAACCCTCTGCTATTTTCAGGCAGGATCACATAATGTCAAGTTTAATAATACCTTGTCTGATCCCACAGGCTCATCTCTCCACATGCGTTCATTATCTCTCCAGAGTGTGAGCTCCCTGGCTGGAAATCATGCCTTTGCTTTTAACCCCCTAAGTGCATCACACAAGGCTATACAAACAGCAACTACCCCAAATATACTTGCTGATATACATTCCAAGGATATAAAAAAGGGCCTAAACCCAGCTTCCTTCTCTTTTAAAAGAAGTCAGGACAATGATGACAACCATTACCCATAAGGCATTGTATATTTGGCAAAGACATGCCATATTTGTCGTCTTGATTAATCAGCAACCCAAAGAGGTGGGTGGAATTCATCCTGCGATGCAAATGTGAGTACTGAGAGCCATCGGGAGTCCACGATGTGCCTGAGAGCACAGCTAGTAAGTGGCAGGGTGGAGATTTGAACCCAAGTCTTGCGACGCCAAGCCCATTATTTTTTTTCTGTCACACGTGGCTGTGAGCTTTAAAAGCCAAGACAGAGTTCAAGGGGTGGCCAGTAGTTTTGCTATAGAGGAAACTGAAGCCATTGGGAAATAGGCAAATTGTTTACACCTAGATGCGGAGACCGCAAAGAAGGAAGATTGCCATTGGCTTCAAAGAGGCAATGGAACTTGGACACGTGGAAAGAAAGAGAGGCACTGGAGGATGCAGACAGCATTGTGGGTGCAAGCGTACGGCTAGAGCTGGCTCATGGGGAGTGCTGAGTAGAAGGCAGAGCCCAAAGGGAGCAAGGAAGTGCCAAGCTATAAGGAAGCCTGGGACCCCAAGCTGGGGGTGGTGATGATAGTGTTCTCAAGAGGAGAGGGACAGTGAGAGGTGCTTGTGAGTGATCATCCACAGGACGCGGTGAGGGGCTGGCTGGGTCTGGGGCAAGTAAGAGTAACCCAAGGTCATTCCAAGTCCACAGCCAGAGCCATTGCTAAAATGTAGTTCTCATTAACCAAGATGGGAGTGGCAAAAATTGCCACTGATGTTGACTGGGAAGGAAACAAGCAGTATCACCCGATGCCAAATTTAATAAGATCCTGTTGCCATGCCCTATCTCATTACTCCACACGTGTTCATGATCTCCCCAGATCGGTGTTAGCTGGCTTTTGGAAATGATGTTTTCTCTTTTATCCTCCACAGCTTCTTATGCAGGGTTGAGCACATAGAAGGAGCCTAGTAAATAGCAGTGGATATAAATCTCAAGAGCATAAAATGGTCCTAAACCCTAGGGTCAGTGGAGGAACGTTTCAGAGAGATTAGATAGCAACTCAATCTTTTCCTAAAAGCACTTCGCAGTAGCAGCCAGCAGCATCCAACTCCTCCCAACAATGAAACTGTGCCCCTCGAGGTAGAGAGTACCCCATCACTCGAGGCATTCAAGCAGAAACTAGACAACCATCAGAGGCTCTGTGGAAGGAATCCCTGCATTGGGAGGGAAACTAGACAGAACAGCTCCTACGTCCCCCTCCATCTCTCAGACGCTATGGTTCGAAAATGCAGTGGATTTGGTCTCCAGCTTCATTGGCATGCCCCATTCAGAAATAGCCAGACCGACTTAAAAAAAGAAATCTCGGTGCCTCTTTCTATTTCTTTCAAACCCTTTAAATGTCAAGTTCCAGACCACTGCTTTGCCTTGCCGGGTGGCTGGATACCAAGCCCATGAGCGCTGGATTTAGAATAGCACGCCTGGCGTGGCCGGAGGAGGAGTCTGACTTCATGCATTCCTAATGCACGTCTATTTTTACAGCCATGAGACACGTCGCCTTCCCTCGCTGTTCACATCAATATCACACAGGGACGCTGACACAGGGCCATCTGTCCCCACAGACGTGTTCTTCTGGGAGGGGAGGCAGAGGGATCGGGAGGGGGATAGATATGCATTTTTGTTCTAAGTCTGAACATTGATTTGGGATGTGATAGATCCCAGGCTTGAGCTGGCCAGAAACGCCTTTTGCCAAACCCTGTTGGGGATAGTGTCTTATTTTTTCATCTCCTTCTGAAGTTTAGCACTGTCGGCCATCCACCCAAGCACTCATTCACTCACTCACTCACTCGCTCACTCACTCACTCACGCACTTGCCTGTGGCGTGCCAGTTCTGGGCCACGCTTCCTTTTGCCATGCGTGACTTTTCCAGAGGCCATGCCCACAATGCAACAGGGCGTAGAGGTAGGAAGGGGCATGACCTGGAGGGGGAACAGATGAGGCAAGTCTTTTCTGAGCAACTGCAGTACCTCCAGGGCTGTGGCCATCTGCAAGTCCAACCAGGGGCTTTTCCCTGAAACAATTGTCCCTTTGTGAGACAAGAGATGAATCCAGACTTGAGAGCCAGAGATGGAAGAGCTTCTTGTGTGCTGGAACAAAAACATTTCAAGAGAAATGAGGGCTCTGGGTTAGTGTGGCTGTGGACCCCAGAACCTGGCCCAAGCCGGCCCTTCTGGGAGAGCCCCACACTCTGGGAAAGGAGTCCTCAGAATGCATCTACACTAAAGAGTCCCACTGGCAGCTCAGCCCTTGGGTGCTTGTTATGGATTTAGGTTTCCTAAGTCTTTGAGGCCCACTTCAAAGACTCCCTCCTCTGGTAATGCAACCACTTTTCCTTTGACACACGGCTCCCCTATTCCTGGAGGTCCTGAGGGACCTGTCAATCATGCAACCCCACCTTCCCTTGGTAATGGCCCAGTGCCAGGCCCAACCAATCAGAAGACCCCCTGAACGAAACTACAGTGATTAATTCAGGGAGGCATGGGTGATCCTGGTGAGGCAGTAAGAGGCTGCTCCAGGAATTTTCTGCCACAGGTAACAGAGAAAATGACCTCAATTATTACTGCTAAATTGAGAGACTATGAATCCGAATCCGCCAGTCACCATCTTGCCTCCTCCGTGGAAAAGACCTATACGAAGGATGAAGCCAACTGGAGACCACAAAAGCCAGGAAGACAGAGAAAGAGTCTGAAGACTTCGCTTGACCCCTGGTTCCACCATGCGGAAGCCAGCCCCTGAATTAGCTGTTACTGAGAGCCAAAAAAATCCTTCCCCTACCCCAGGTCTCTCGAACAAATTTGCCTTGAACAGTTTACCCACCAGTTGGCACTTAGAACTCCTTGGCCAGGTTGGGCATTACGAGTGGGATCTCATCATTACTTGTGTTCACCCTCTGAGGATCTCCAGATCCTGCACTGGAATGTGTACTGGTGCGGGGGGCATCCACCAGGGGCCCTGGTCCACCCATTCCAGACCTGATCAGAGATGTCACTCTCCAGCATCAGCAGCAGCTGTAGGTGGCGGAGCATGTCTGTGAGAACCCACTCTAGACTCCAGCTGTCCCTGACTTGGCAGGTCCCAGCGGTGCTGCCTGAAGCAGCTTCTAGACCAGTGAAGCACCTTTTGGCCTCAGGAAGCGGCCACTTTCTTCCTGCTCTGGGAATAGACTGGACTGACCCTGTGTGAAGCTGGGAAAGGCCTGGACATTTGGGAGAAGGTGGTCTGAGAGAGAGATCAGGCTTTTAGGAAATCTGACCATGTAGGGGCTTAAATCCTGCTCTTTCGGCCATTGCTAGAAGAGGCATTATTTACACTCAGACCACGAAGCTGGTTGCCCCAGGTCTACTAAACCCATAAGGAAGAGGTCCAATTTCCAGGGTAACAGGGGGACACAGGTGACACCCAGTGAAGCATTCCCCACCCTAATATAGGCAAATCCAGGGGAGGAGGTTCACTTGACAGCCACCAGGACACACACAGGTGAAGACAAGATGGTCTTGCTCTGGAGGTTCCCATGGTCCTAGTTAGAAAATCCTTTTCTGAAAAGAAAGCCATCATACAGTGTGGTCTGAAGCTCATCTCTTAATTAAATTTATTTTATTGTGGTAAAATATACATACTACAAAATTTGCCATTTTAAGTGTACAACTCATTGGCAGTAAGTACATTCACAATGTTGTACAACCATCACCACTTCTATTTCCAGAATGGTTCCATCATCCCATGCTGAAACTCTGTACCTATGAAGTAATCACCCCCTACTCCCTCCCAACCTGACAGCCCCTAGTAGCCTAATTCCACTTTTTGTCTCTGTGAGTTTTTTTATTGGGGGCACTTCATATAAGTGGAATCATTCAAGATTTCTCCTTTGATGCCCAGCTTTTGTCACTTAGCATAATGTTTTCAAGGTTCATCCCTGCTGCATCATGTCAAGATTTTATTTATTTTATTTTTGTAGCACAGAGTAGGCATATATATTTATGGGGTACATGAGCTATTTTGACACAGGCATATGTTGGATAATAATCACATCAGGGTAAACAGGGTATCCATTACCTCGAGCAATTCTCCTTTCTTTGTGTTACAAACAATCCAATTATATTCTTTTTGTTATTTATTTCCTATTTTTTCTTTTTTGTATTTTATCAGCATTTGAAAGGAATCCTTTTATTATTTTTAAATGTACAATTAATTATAGTTAACTGTAGTCACCTTGTTGTGCTATCAAACACTACTTATCTTATTCATTCCTTTTCATGATTGAATAATATTCCCTTGTATGGATAGAACATATTTTGTTTGTCCACCCATCCACCGACGGACACTCAGGCTGTTTCCACCTCTGGCTATTGTAACTGATGCTGCTACGAACATTAATGTATTTGTTTGAGGGGCCACAGGATGATTCTATTTCCAATGAGGAAGTGCTGAGGAACATGTGAGGTACATGGATGGAAGGATGGGTGGAGGACACATCAGGACGGGACAGAGAACAGAAACTTAAGGTTCAGAGGGGCTAGTCAGAGTCCTTACCTGGTCCCTTACTGTGGCTTTGGATCTGCGACTTGACCTTCCACATGTGTCTGTCTGTTCATGAACAGAGTGGGGACAATCCCTCCATCTCCTAGGGGTGAGGTGAGGATGACACATATGACAAGGTGGAGGAAGGTCAGCGCATTCACAGCTGGCACAGAACTTCTCCTAGGTGAAGATCTGCCTTGGTTTGAGGTGATTCCTGAGCAAATGCTTCTAATAGAAGCAGGCATGTCACATACAGTTGTGTGGGTTACTCTCTGGACTGGACAAGGACACCAGTTCAAGAGGGAAAAACCAGGGGCTGAAACCCAGCCTCCTCTACAGTCACCCAGCCGTGTGACCTGGTATAGGGCTGAGCCATCCCTCACGAACTCCCACACAGCAGTGAATGTGGAGTTTCTCAGTTCAAATCTGACCCCTGGCTCCACAGTATTCTATGGCTCCCCATTGCCCTAGGAGAAAGTTCAAACTTTTCTGTGCATCTTACAAGACCTGCAGATCCAACCACTCCCTGCCTCTATTAGCTCCCACTCAAGCCACCTACTCCTTAACCCACTTCTCCCACTCTCCTGAATTTCTTTTTATTTTATTTTTATTTATTTATTTTTTGAGACAGAGTCTCGCTCTGTCGCCAGGCTGGAGTACAGTGGCACGATCTTGGCTCACTGCAACCTCCACCTCCTGGGTTCAAGCAATTCTCCTGCCTAGCCTCCCGAGTAGCCGTGACTACAGGCGCATGCCACCACACCCAGCCAATTTTTTGTATTTTTAATAGAGATGGGGTTTCATTGTGTTAGCCAGGATGGTCTCAATCTCCTGACCTCAAGTGATCTGCCTGCCTTGGCCTCCCAAAGTGATGGAATTACAGGAGTGAGCCACCGCGCCCAGCCTCCTGAATTTCTACCAAGGTAAATGCCTTGCTCAAGGTCACATTGCTGGCAAAAAGCATAGCCAGGATAGAATCTAGATTCACAGAATTCCAAAATCCACACTCTTGGCTACAGGGTTAGAGTGCAGAGAACACTGGGGGTCAGAAGCCCAAGGGTGTCATACCAGCTCTGCACTCGCTAGCGGGCTGACCTTGGGCAAGTCACTTCCCTAAGATTCTTGGTCCTGCCACATACTAGCTTTGTTATCACAAAGCACCATTCAATCCAAGGAGCATTAGGGGATGTTGCAAGGGGAGAATATTATTGCTATTATATGGGAGTTGGCTGTTCTTATCTCTTCTGCCTTCAATGGGAACTCTGTTGGGCCTTGTGAATAAAACCTGTAAAGGAAGCACAATTTGAAATGGAAAAATCTCTGGCCAGAGCAGCTCAATTTCCAATGGCCTGGGACATTCAAGTAGCCAGGTACCTGGAAATTGCGGAAGCACTCTGAACAGACATCCAGCTCCAGCACTTCATTTCCTTAACAAAGATTGGAGAGAGCAGAGAAATGACACTGCAGGAATCGATTTTACAGACAAAGATTGGAAAAGTAAGAGAAAATGAATTTCCGTCACTTCTATCTGCAAATTGAAGCTCTTCAATTGCCTGGCCAGATGTCTCTGCACTTATATCAGCATATCAAGCCACCAGGTCCAGAGGACTGGAATCAGCTCACACCAGGGGGCCCCAGGCTCTTGCTGGCCCCAGCAAGGACTAGGGTGCTTTGACTCACGATGGACAGCTCCCTGGGATTTGGGATCTGGGACAATCCTTTGGGAATTCTCTGGATATGCTGACTACTGGCCCACACAATCTTTTCCCAATAGCATTTAATGGAGTCTGACAGCCATCTTTATTCAGAGGTAAACCCATCACCTTCTTCCCACCACCCAGATGGAGAAGGGGCCAAATAAATAAGCAACTTTACTACAGATTTGCATATTGATTCTCCAAACTACACACATGATCAAAAATTGCACAGGCATACCCTACAACCCAGCAACTCCCCTCCCCAGTAATATCAGTTGTCTCTTACTGCATACAAACACCTATTATGTCCGTTTCCGTGGGTCAGGAATTTGAGAGCAGTTTTGCTGTCTGCTTCTGGCTCTCATGAGCCTGTAGTTAAGATGTCAGCTAGGGCTCCATCACCTGAAGGTGTGACAGAGGCTGGAGGATCTACCCCCGAGGTGGCTCCCTCACACAGACAGCAAGTTGGTGCTGGGTATCGGCAGAAGGCCTGCATCTCACCACATGTTCCTGCCCACGGAGCTGCTTGAGTGTCCTCACAACATGGCAGCTGCTGTCCCCCAAGAGTGGGTGATCCAAGAGCGAGCAAGACTGCAATCGCATCTGTGACTGCGACTTGCAAGTCATGCCCTGTCTTTTCTGTAATATCCTACCGGTTACACAGGCCAGCCCTATTCAACATGGGGGAGCATGAATTCCAGGAGGCAAGAAACACTGGGCTATCTTGGGGGCTGACAACTACACAGGCCTGTGTCCCACGGCAATTCTAATCAGGATCCTAAGGCGTGTGCAAGGATGTTCACCGCAGCATCGTTCAGAGTGGAAGGGAGTGGAGGCTCCCAGACAAAAAAAGGTGATGAGGAGTTTACACACTATGGAGTATTGTGCGGCAGGTAAAAGAAAATGATTAAATGTACACATAGAAACATGAATGGATTTTAAAAACATGGTGCTGTGCAAAAAAGACAAAATACAGAATGAGCTCTGTAGCGCCAGTCCATTGATATCAATTAAAGATACGCACAGGTAAAACAACAAAACACATTTTGTAGGAACACTTACAAACAAAATACATGTTAGAACAGCCCATCTATGGGGGTGGAGCAGGAAGGGGAGAGGGCAGTGAAGAATAGAGGAATAAATAAGTAGAGAAACATATAGGGCCTTATAGGGACCAGTAATTATGGGGTGTCAGGAACTGAGAAAGAACTCTCCACACCTGAGACCCAGAAGAACCCCTGCACGAGGAAACAGACCACTTTCCCTACACCTGGATCACCTGGGGTGATGCCACCTACTACACAGCCCTCTTCAGAATGGCTGACTTGTTGTTGATGATGATGATGTTTGTTTGGTTGGCTGGCTGGTTTTGTTCTGCTTCCAAACCCCATCTCCAACCCCCTCTCCAGAATTCCAGACTCCATTTACACCTAGGCGTTGCACAAACTGAATTCATTACCTTCTCAATCAGCTCTTCTTCCATAGGCTCTCTCAGGGAAGGGCTCCACCATCCATCCAGCCATCCCATCGGAAACTGCATTATCATCCGTCCTTCTGTCCTCTCACTCTGCCCAGATCTGATAAGACACCCTTCAGATGCCAGTTCAAACTCTCATCATCCCCTCTTTCTAGATAGTGCCTTCTTGTCTGCAGGTGGGAGTACGAAAGGTACTTGCCTTCATATCACTAAGACACTGAGGTGCGAGGAACAAACAAATATGTCACACTTGTTCAAGCAAAAACTAGCACACATGTTGCCAGGCCCTGCTTTCCATCTCCAGGCTCAGCTCTACTGTCTGCCCTGGGTAGGTGTCCCCTACCCACAGCTCGCAGACAGGCTGTCCTCAGGAGGGCATAAGCTGGAGGCAGAAACTCCTGGTCCTGCATCCTCTCAGCTTCATGTCCTTCATGGAAAAGTAAGACCTTATTCCCAAACACCATTGGCTCTCTTTGGGTCATGTGGCCATCCCCGAACCAACCACGATGGCCAAGAAATGCTCTGATGGGTCAGGCCTGAGTTCATGTCACACCTTTGCACTGCAGTAGAGTCACCTCTCAGATACACAAGAAATGGCAGTGGGGCAGGGTGGGGTCCCCTCTAAGGGAATCAGGACACGGTGACCAGATGAAGGGCCAATGGCACCTGGGCAGCTTCATGGTCAAGGGCTGCCACTATCTCACAGGCTGTCATGAGAGGCAGTGAGATTACATGCTGGGCATGTAAAACATTCTCAAAAAAAAACTTGCTATCTACTATCACCTTTAAGATTAAGAAAGAAAAGGGGGGAAAAAGGCACTATTACCAGCACTTGCATCAACATCAGCATCAACTTTCAGGTATGTATTTGCCCATGTTGATATTTTTCAGACCTAGAGGCCAGGCATGGTGGCTCATGCCTGTAATCCCAGCACTTTGAGAGGTTGAGGCGGCTGGATCACCTGAGGTCAGGAGTTTGAGACCACCCTGGTCAACATGGTGAAACCCCATCTCTCCTAAAAATACAAAAATTAGCTGGATATGGTGATGGGCGCCTGTAATCCCAGCTACTTGGGAGGCTGAGGCAGGAGACTCGCTTGAACCCGGGAGGCGGAGGCTGCAGTGAGCTGAGATCATGTCATTGCACTCCAGCCTGGACAACAGAGCGAGACTCTGTCTCTAAATAAATAAATAAAAACTAGACATCCAAAAATTAGCAACACAAGCAAATGCAAGCTCTTATAATGCGTAAGTAGTCTTAGCAATAGTAGATAATGGCCAGTCAGTGCCACTCATGATTTTATTCTGCTTCCATAAATTAAAAAGCTTTTACATGTCACAATTTTCTAATGAGTCCATACATTATTTGTCGACAGAGAGCACCTCAGTTTTAAATTTAAAACACTCTATTAGACTTCATCAAAATCTTTAGAAGAAAAGAAATATTCCAGTTAATCAGAATTCCTGCAGCTCTTCCAGTGGGTTCCACACACACAACGTGGGGCCGGGTTTTTACTTAGGGTCCTTGGCTCTTTCTTTTCTACCTCAAAGTGTTCTCAGCTCCACTAAACTGTGAACTCCCAGAGGGCTGAGAGCCTGTCCACACCTCCCTGAGTCCCCTAAAGCTGCCTGTAAGGGTAAAGTCTTCCGAGCTGGTTGTGTGGCTGTCTGGCTGGCCACTGTCTGGCCGTCCATCTGACTGACAGCACAGCCTGGATCCCAGTCGTTGGCAGAGTTCCCATCCGTCTACACAGCCCACATCCTCCCAGCCCCACTGCCAGCCAGGGCTTAGGTCCCATCCATTAGAGGCTCCATTTGTGCCATTAACGGGAGCCCCAGCAACAGCTGCCGGCAGCAGGTGCAAGGCCAAACAGAGCCCGGCTCTGGAGAGAAATCTTTTGCTTGTTGGAGCCAGCTGTAGGGACCATGAAGAGAAGTGGGAGGGGGCAGCGCTTTCTGAAAGCCAGCACAGAACAGGGAAAGTTTGGTCCCGGCCATTTTCTTCTTTGAGTCCGTCAGTCTAACGGGCCAGCTGGTTGTCCACCCACTCACACCAGCGCCGAACACCCCTCCCCACAGGGACTGGATGGCCCACCTGCTTCTCACACTTCTAAGGAGCCCTGCCCCATCTCCAAGTCCAAACTCGCCTCCTTCCCAGGGAGCGGAGGGAATAAATGAGGAGAAGAAAATGGACCACCATGTAGAGCCTCCATTCGTGGACTAAATGCATATTCTCAGGCCCTACTCCAGACGCCTGCATCAGAACCTGCAGTTTAACAGTCCAGGTTCACGCCGAAACTGAGAAGCCTGGTCTGGAGAGCAGGCCTTCAGTTCATCGTGCAACCATCCTTCCTGAGCCTTCGCCAGACGCCTGGCAGTGCTGTAGGCACCAGTGTCCATCAGTGACAAAGGAGAGAAAAGATTCCACTTCTTGTGGAGCTTACTGTATGGTGGAGAGAAACAGACAATAAATAAGATAAATATATCAAACAGATGGTGTGCTAGTGAGTGGTAACTGCTAAAGCAGGACAGAGGAGTAGAGAACGCCAGGGTGGGCAAGGGGCAGCCGTAAATAGGAAGTCCCCCGCGACGCAGAAAAGGACCTGAAGGCAGTGAGGCTGAGCAGAGGCACAGAGCAGGGGACAGCAACAGTGTGCTCAGACTGAAGGAGATTCCGGGGATATGGGACTTTCAGTTTTAAAACCAAGACGCCCCCCGGGGAAAACAGGGACAGCTGCTCACCCTACCATGAGGGTGAGGGTGGTAGATAAGGTCAGAAGCAGGGGACAGTGCGCATTCTGCAGGGCCTCACCATTCACAGCATGACCCACCCTCGCAACACCTGGGGGCTTGTTGGAAATGCAGACTCTCAGACCCGCCCCAGAGCTTCTGAATGGGAATCTGCATTTTGGCAAAGTCCCCGGGGGATCTGGCTGTTCATTAGCTCCTTGTAGACCTCGGCGAGGACTTGGGTATTTACTCGGAGTGAGATGAAGGCCAGCGCAGATGACGCACTCTCACGTTTAACAGGCTGCCAGGTTGGAAATAGGCTTCAGGGAGGGAAGCGCTGAGGAGGGGCCAGCAGTTCTCCAGGGCAGCAGTAACCGAAGCTGCCGGCCCAGGTCACCATAGAGCTGGGGGCAGGGGCCGGGCTCTAGAAAGGTTTTTCAAGGGAGACAACGCTGAGAGCTTAAGTAAGCAAAACACTGTCTACAAAAGCTTTCTCCTAACCTCATCTCCCTCAGGTTAATTACATGCATTAATCCCCCCCTTCCTTCCAACAATACCTTTGGAGGACCTGATTGTAGAAGTCCCTCTACTAGAGGAATGACATAGGCTCGCGGGGGGCAGCACCGAGCCAACCACTGCCAGACCTTATGACGTGCTCTGCGATGAAGGGATCCCAGGGGGCTCTGAAAGGACCAGTCTGGGGTAGGAGTTGGAGTACAGGGAAAGGTTCCCCTGAAAGACTTGTCCTCATATCAAAGCTAAGTCTCAAGGAGCCCTAAATCCAAGGAGCTCCTGTAAGTGCCAGAGGACATGAGGGAGTGGGGAAGTCCCAAATGCAGGATCATAGAGGTCACTCTGGCCATGGGTATGGTCACCTGCCGAGGTCCCCCCCACCACCAAGGTTTCTCATTGCCCATAGGAACAATTCCAATCTTGTAGCCTGAAGTCCAGTTTCTCCTTCGTTTAAGCCCAAACATCTTTTTCAGTTTTATTTCCCAGCCCTCTTCTTTGTGACACCACCTGGGCCATGCTCACTCAGGCAAGTGGCCTCCTGCTCTGGAGCCATTCTGGCCCTCCCTCTAGCCATGCCCCTCACCTTGCAACAAGCACCTGAAGGGCTGAACCCAAACTCTACTGACCTCCTCACCCCCAGCATGCCCCAGTATCTGGGATTCACTGCTCAACTGGACCCAGCCCCTTTCCAAAGCCCTCATCCACCTCCTCCTGGCTGGCCCTGCTGAGGGTGAACAGAGGGTTCCTATGCACACCCCGGCCAGCTGTTTACTGGAATTGTGTTCAATGCTTGGATGCCTGGGCTGAGATGCCCACACAGTGTGGATGGAGTCAGGGGTGGGAAGAGAAGGGATGCGCTACAGTCTTTTCCTGCTCCATCTGATTCCAGTGCAAAATTCCAAGGATTCAGAAAATTCTAAATTGGAACCCATCTTCCAGGTCATTACGAGGGCACATGTGTATGGATAAGCAGATAAACCTATTCTATTTAACAGATTGTTAGTGTGAGTTATGATTTTTTAATATTGAGACATATGGTCTGTGGCCTCCATTTGTACTCTTACCCTGGGCCCCACAAAGGTTCTGACCAGGCCTACGGCACAACTTTGACCCTGTAGATTTTGGACTGCTCCTCCCCTCCCCTAGTTATTCTATCTGACCTGAAATATATTCAAGGGCCATATGGAGAGCATCTGTCATTTTTGCCTGCCATCAATCCTAACCCATTTCAGCTGGTGCCTGTGGCCTTCTTTTCTGGAAGAAACCTATTCCTTGTGGTGGGGTGGGGCTGAGCTCCTAAGGGCTAGTCCACTGGAACTATTAAATACTACTATCTCTTTACAATAGGAAAGACCAGCCAGCACAGAGAGAAAAAGGCAGAACCAGGGGAGACAGCCCAAGGAATCCTTTGTGAACCCCTGGATCCAGCCATGCCTGAACCTAGATTACCTTTGGACTTCACAATTACCTAAGCCAATAAATGGCACTTTTAAACTTAAGCTGGTTGCAACTGGATTTCTGGCAACTGAAGACCTTAATGCAAATTCTAATTCATAAAATCATAGGTGTCAGAGCCTGGAAAGGCCTTAGAAACCTTCTGATGAAACTTCCACCGTTACATATGTGAGGAACCTGAGACTCGGAAAGGTGAAATGGTTTGTCCCAATTCACACTGTAAATGAGGAC
Organism: Cheracebus regulus; assembly: GCA_963574635.1. Classification (NCBI taxonomy): domain Eukaryota; kingdom Metazoa; phylum Chordata; class Mammalia; order Primates; family Pitheciidae; genus Cheracebus; species Cheracebus regulus. The sequence continues at coordinate 103,590 of CAUYQU010016518.1, read as the reverse complement.
TAGAGCTGAGACTGGGATGCTGGTCCTCACTCCTAAGCTGTGGCCGCATGCTCCCTCTCCAAGTCGCCTTCCTGCACCCTCCCACAGCAGAGCTGTGCCCCTCCCTCCCATCGGCAGCAGTGTGAGTTCCCTGTTGCACACATCCCTGTTTCTTGTCCTGCGTTTGTATTAACGGTTCATTGGTTCCAGGAGATGCTGCTTTCTAATTCAAGCAGCAGATCCCTTGAGGGAAGAATGCCAGCCACTGTCCCTCATCCTGGAGCGCCCCCTGGGTCTGGCTCCACACCTGGCTAATCACAGGGGCTGAAAGGTACCTGCTAATTTCCCAGTCAAAGGCCTTGATGCCTGACTGGCTAAATCCAGCCTTCCTTCCATCAAGTGCGCCATCTCTGAGTTAATGTTTCTCCTAGGCAAGCCTTTTTTATCCAACAAGCTATTTCCTAGGCCATTAGGAGGAACTACAACCAGAGGCAGAAACGCTATGTTGCTTTTTTTCTCCATTTCCTTTTGTTTTCAATTTTCTGCTTGTGGAGTTGGTTTTTTTTTTTTCCCCCCCCCCTTCTTCTTTAACAGCCTAAGTTGCTAAATTGCACATCGCCAGCAACTCCTGTGAGTTTAGTCCTTAAGTGTTACATTTCTGTAACAGATACTCCATAAGCAGCACTTATCTTCAGGAGGGGCTGGTAAGGCACGCTAAAATTACATTTCCATTTCTGTTCCTATGTTTTTAAGCTGTTATTTTAGCATTTCTGACTAGTTCACAGTTGACACCTACTGATGGAAAATTAAATGAAACTTGGCCAAGAACGAGCCTTCCCTCTCTTCCCCAGGCTGGGAACTATATCCTTTTTATAAGGACACACAGCTGTAGAGAGGCAGAAAGACTCCCAGATTTGGAAACACAAAATCTGCAGCACAATCCCAGCTCCGCCTCTAAGTAGCTTTTGGACTTGGGGCAAATCACCTAAAAACCCCTGACTTTATTTCTCCCCTCCATAAATAGAAATCATACCTGCACAATGGGGTTATTGTGAGGTTTTATATTATGTAAAAATATCTGACAATACACTGACCACATGAACACCACCCTGTGAAAATTCTGGGCACACAGTGGGCACTCAGTAAATGTTAGTAGTTTCTAGACTGTTGTCCTTTTTTTCTTAGCCATTTGATTTTATATCCTTTGACTTGGTTTATGCTCCAAATTGGTTAAGTGATTAAATATGGGAATTACAGGGTTCCTCTTCTTCCCAGTTAAATTAGCAGATTGCACCCCAAATATATAGTACACTAAGGTTCTGGGGTCAGGCTCAGTTAAAAGCCTTCAGCAACAGCCTGCTGTTCTGGGGATCTAGTCTATGAACTGCCCCCCACCTTCCTCCTCTCCTGCCGTGTCCCCACCTGGGATCCTCAGTCACGCACTTCCAGCTGCGTGCTATGGCCCAAAGGTATGGCCTTCTGCCTGCCCATAAACCTGGTCCACTTGTCTTCAGACTGTGAGACGGAGCTCTGCTGAATCCTGTCCTTGGGCTCCCACAGTGCTGTGTGCCTCCTCCCTTAGGACCACTGTCAGTGGTCTCGTCCTCTCCCCCTAGATTTGAGCACAGGGTGGCGTGGACTGTGTCTTTTATCCTTGGTGCTAGAAAAATGCTTGGTGTACAGTAGGAGCTCAGAAAGATTTTTTCCGAAGAGTGTAAGAGGATTAATTAACACATGAAAATAAATAAGAGGAAGATTTGCTATGGAAAGACAGAAAGTCTCCAATTAATATATAAATTCAATGTACTTCCTACCCACATCCGAATGAGGTGTTATGAAACTTGAAAAACTAGTTCTCAGGTTTGTCTGAAGAGTAAATTCATAAGGATAAACAAGATAAGCTTGAAACCTGCTCTGCTAAATACAAAACTATGTCATAAAGCTTCATCTAATAGAATTAAGGTAGAATAGTAAACGATTGATGGATAAAGAGTTCAGATACCTACTCCTATGTATTTTTGGGAACTGGGGACATGATAAGCATGGCATTTTGTATCAGCAGGAAAAGGTGGGCTGCTTAAAAAAAGGAAAGTCAATAACCAGCCATCTATATGGGAAAAAGCAAAAGTTAGGTCCCTTCTGGTATCAGCCAGGATAGGCTACGCTATGCTGTGGTAAAATATCCCCCCAGTATCAGTGACTTACCACAGTGAAGGCTGATTTCTGGTTCAGGATACATGTTCATTGAGATTGGTCATTGAAATCACACAGGAGCCAGGCTGATGGGGTAGCCAACATCTCAGATGCTCCAGAGAAGGTCTAGACACAGACCAGAAAGGCCTGAATCCACAATCAAGTGCTTGTTCTTGACAAGCCCCATCACTTCTCCTCACAGCTCTGTCTAAAACTAGTCTCCCAGCCCCACATAACCACAAGGAGCACAAGAAGTGAATCCTACCACATGCTACGAAGTGAAGAAAACCAGAAATATCTGGTGAAGAGGACACTAGCCACACACTGCTTTCACCATCTCATCCCCCTCCCCATACACACAAAAAAGTATTTTCAATGATTTTTTTTAAAGCTGAAGAAAGTATGAGGAAAGATTGTTTTATATATATAATCTTGGAGAGGAATATGCCTTCTATTCAAGGCAGTAAACCCAGAAGCCATAAGAGAAAAGAATTACAGATTTAATTGCATAAAAGTGTAAAAATTTTGCATGGCAAAATAATCTATAAATGAACATAAAGTGACAGAACAGAGAAAATAGTTGTACCGTCATATGTAACTGATGAAAAGTTAATATCCATAATATACAAAGAGTACTTGGAAATTGATAAGAAGATTCAACATGCAGAAAAATGGGTACCTTGTAGATAGCCTTGGGTAGAGGATGTGAGGAAATAAATTTTCTCAAAACTGTTGTTAGAAATGTAAACCAGTTTTTTCTTTTTTTGTTTTTAGAATAATCAACATGTTAAATGCACATAAATTTAATGCACCAATTCTTCTAAGCTCTACAAATACTATGTGTAAATATATATATATAGAATGCTATCATATAAAATGTTATTTGCTATAATATTTTCAATTATTATATATGTACCACGTTGATCATTATAGAACTGATGGGACAAAATTCTTTTAAATACAGAAAAATACATATATTGCTTTAAAAAAAAAATAAGATCGATCCATGCCATGAAATAATGTGCTGTCATTAGAAAATGTGAGGCAATGTTATAAGTATGGTCACAAAAATATGTTCATGATGGCTGAGCGTGGTGGCTCATGCCTGTTATCACAGCATTTGGGAGGCCAAAGCAGGCAGATCACTTGAGGTCAGGAGTTCAAGACCATCCTAGCCAACATGGTAAAAACCCATCTCTACTAAAAATATATATATACAAAAATTAGCCAGTCATGGTGGTGGATGCCTATAGTCCCAACTACTCCGGACACTGAGGCAGGAGAATCGCTTGAACCTGGGAGGCAGAGGCTGCAGTGAGCTGAGATCCCACCACTGCACTCCAGCCTAGGTGACAGAGCGAGACTTCATCTCAAAAAAAAAAAAAGAAAAGAAAAAAAGAAAGATGTATATGATACATTTGTTGTGTGAGGTTTCTAATAGAGGTCTAATAGAGTTATAACTCTCATTTCTAACAGAGTTACAATGAATCCTAAAAATTAAGTACCAGGATACACCAGCCTTATTGGCAATGAGGGCTCAGTGGAGTGTCTAACCTCAATTCCATGAACCCAGACCTGACTTCACAAATTAGAAATCCATTTCAGTTTTTAAAAAGTTGTATTATTACTATACAAATTCTTCTGGAATATTTAAGCATGGAAAGAAAAGGGCTCTAGTGTCACTTAACCTTGGTATGAAATAATTAATTGGCCTAGGGCCACCCACCAAATGTGTTACAGAGCAGGGACTGAAAGTCATATGTGACAATAGAACAAGCATTTTCCACTTCAAGCCTTTCCTCGATTCTCCAGATTATATCCCTCCGTTAAGTCAGATCACCAGGAAGTTGTGTTTCAGGGATCAAGCCTTTGGTGTCCTTCCTCTAAACAGAATTATTTCCCCCAATCTCTGACCTTAGCACTATGGTTTGCCCTTCACCAATATAACCTCTGCTCTTTCTCTAAAAACTGGGGCCAATGATGTGTGCCTGACGCTATTAGGGAAATCGCATCTTAAGGACCTCTCCTGGGAGCGGTCCCACTGCACAGGCAGGCTCTTCCCTACAGTCAGGGAGAACACAGTGAGCCTGCTCCCTGATCCGTGTTCCCCCACCCCCCACCCACCACCACCAATTGCCTCCTCTGTTAGGATGCTCAGAATCAGATTTTGCCTTCAACAACCAAAACAACCCTCAGTTGGTCACTGGATGCAATTTTCTACTCCCAGCTACCTCTCTGAATTGTCATCTTTCTGCTGCATTTCGAGGTTCCATCCCAATGTGCCTTTTGTCTCACCGTACTTCCATGTGGCCCAGGCAGCCTAGGCAGGACGCCTCACACCACAAGACCAGGGAAAGTTAAGTTCTTTATGCCTCAGTTTTTCAGTCTGTACAATGGGAGAGGGAGTTACAGTATCGCCCTTACAGGTTTTCCCTGACAAGATAATGCATATACCGAACCTAACACAAAAAGCACTCCATAGAGGCTACCATCACCAATTTATTCCAGAATGGTCAAATATAGCCAGTTTCATGTGTTCAGTGTAATAAGTTCTTTGATAGAAGTGGATAGGCTATAAATAAATACAACACACTTTCAACCCATCAGGCACAGGTGACATCAGGCACAGTTTCCTATTTGGAAAGAGAGGTAACTCTAGAGTCCTGAAATGTCTTGCCATGGCCTGGGAAGCTATTAAGGAGGGGAAGCCAGGGGACTGCTAAGAACCAGGGCACAGGAGAGGAGAGTCTCGGGAGGGAGATGAGAAAGCGGCAAAGAAAAACTAGGCTCAGATGTTGTCAAACATACCCCGAACCCTATACCTTCCTCTGTTCAAGGTGCTCCCCAGAGCCTGCCCAAATCCCACTCATTCTTCAAAGGCAGCTGCCCTGGCCCCAGTCAACCCTCCCCCTCCCCACACCCCCACAGCATGCCTTTGGAAGGAGCCAGGGGCTCAGGCCTAAGCAGCAGCCTGCCTCCTACCAGCAGAAGTGACTAACGCGCCTGCCTCCCATAGATGGTGAGCTTGGGCAGGCAGGTGCCTGGTCTTACTGTCTCTGTAGTCCCATAAGGCTTAGCTTGGGCCCTGGACAGAGCAGGCACTTAGAAAACGTTTGCTGCAAAGACACTTCACTAAGCTCATCGTTTTCCCTGGCGTGGGGTGCGGGGAGGGGGGGCAGTCTTAGTGTTCCACCAAGAAAGGGGAGATGAATCTTAACAAAACTTTTGCACTTCAGAGGAAGTAGGGTAGGAGGAGATTAAAGAAACCCAGCAGGGCAGGGAACAGTTGTAGCTGAGGAATCTCTACCCAAAAGGGCTGAGGGGCATTCTTGGTTGGGAAGGTGGAGCTGAGGGCTTGTCTCGAAGCTGCACTGATGTAGCAAGCTCACTCCTTTAACTTAGATGGCATGTTATTTGGGGAAGCTTAGAGGTTAGCTGACAGAAAGGTAGTGGGTGGGGCTAGAGATGCCAACCCTTCCCCCAGCCATCCAGGCTAACCAAGCTGGAATGTATCCTTTCCCTGCTGAATGTAAACGCAGTCCTTTTCCTGGCAGGGGCCCTTGCCTGATTTCAGATAATAAGCATCAGTCTGCCGTGGCAAACTGGGCTTCATCTTGGTCCTATCATGTGGGGTGACCTCAGCAACCCACTTAACCCCCCGGGCTTCAATTTCCCCAGCTGTAAATCGAGCTTGACCTCTGTGCCACCATTCCTGGCATTTTGAGCAAAGCCCCAGAATCCTGCAGCCCACCCCTGGAGGCAGCAGCATAAAAGGGAGCGATTTAGAACTGGAGCCCTGGTCTATGGTATCAGGGAGCCCGGACTGGGCTCTGTTCCCGTGAGTTGCGCAGGCGGCAGCTGGGGATTACAAGGACGCCTCTGGAGGCCGCCGCCGGTGGCACCCCCTGCCCGAGAGGCCCCACTCTTGTCAGAATATTAACACCCTGGATGCATTTGTGTGTTACTCATGATTGCGACCATGGTTCCAAAAGGATTATGCAGCATGCATATTTATGAGACAAGCCCAGACAAAGACTACCACATTTTAAAAGATGCAATTATCTCTAAAAAGTTCAGCTTTATTTTCATGCTAATGAATACAATATTTTTAAGCAAACCTAATTGGTTTGCCTGGGCTCCCATAAAAGCTCTCAACTCATTAGAGCTCCGAGGTCCCCTTCAAAAGGGGCTTTAGAGGGAGCTGGGGGACCGAGGAGGGGGCCGGTGCTCAGGAGGTGCATTTTCAGAACTTTTCAGTCTGTATGTGCTGCTGTCCCCCTCCCCCGCCCAAGCCCTCTGGCTGGGTGACTGGTAAGGCCTTTCAGGAAGAGCTGCCCCAATAATATGGGTCTTGGGACTGTGAAAGCATCACAGGTAAATTGAGTGACATGGGGCATGTCCTCCCTTCTCTCTGCAGAGGAAGCAAGGCCAGGATTCCCACTACCCCCACAACACTTGACATACCACTGTCACCAAAGCTCTGGCTTCCTGGTGGATGCTGAAATTCCACCCAGAAATAGGGTCTTCTCCTTCCAGGCCATCAGCCAGGGCTTTGGGCTGGAAGAGAGCAGAGGGGCTCCTTGAGGCCCTCCATTCCCAGACACCCCTGTGCTCTGACATCCAGTCATTTGCTTTAACATCAGTCTCAGCTTTCGGCTTTCACTTTCTACTTTTGAAGCACTTTAATGCTTATTTTCTCATTCCACACCTTTATGAAGTACAGTGTTTTCACCATTTCACAAATGAGAAAACCGAAGCCTGAAGACCCAGCTGTTCTTCATGACAAGCCAGATGGATCCAGGGGTTTCAATGACAAGGGGCTATCCTCTGCCACCTGAATGTCTGCCCCACTTCCTTCTGTGTCTCAGCCACCTCCCTGCAGTTTGAGCTGGATCCTTTTCCTACATGCCTGCCTAGGTCTTTCCTGATCCTCAGCCCCAGGGCACAGTGTACAGCTGTGCGGGCTGTACACTGTGCAATGCCAAGAGGTGTTGCAGTCTGTGAATGGTGCCCCCCGGAGTTATGTAGCACTGGCCCTACTCAGCATTCTTTGCTTCCACTGACTTTCTTCAGGGCCATTTGGGGATCTGGGCCTATGAGTTGTGCAGCAAAGATTTATGGATCTAACCTGAGCTTTTCTGCTTGAATAACTCCCCTTAACCACCTCCTCGGGGCTGAAATTCAGGCATCTGGTAAAAACAGAGTGTTGTTCAGGAAATGACCAACAGGCTCAGGAAGGGCCAACAGGGGGTTGGAGCAAAGCAGAAATCAATGGAAAACACAGGTCGGGGGTAAGTTCCAGCCTGGAAATGAGGAGACGGGAGATCCAGGCCTGGCACTGCCACTCAATGGCTTTGTGCCTCCATTTCTCCACCTGTAAATGAGGAGGTTGGGCTTGCTAATCTCTGAGATTCCATCCAGGGCAGGCACAGGCATCTTTTGATTCTAGAGCAGATTTTCACAGCGAGTCATTTAAAGAAACAATGGCATAAAACTAGAATCCAACTGTAAAAGCAGAAAGAAGGTCCTGCAAATTAACCATGCAGGGTGTGATTCCATATACTCCTCCCCACCCCTGGCTGGGTACATATTCTTAGGGTAAGCTCAGGGAATTGACAAGGAGAAGGCTCAGGCCTGAAGAGCAGTCAGGGGAGGCTGACAGGAGAGGAGGGTATTTGGAGCTTAACAACCAAGCCAAGCCCAAGCACAGTGGCTCACACCTGTGATCCCAGCTCTTTAGGAGGCCAAGGCAGGAGGATGGCTTAAGGCCAGGAGTTAGAGACCAGCCTGGACAACACAGAGAGATCCAGTCTCTACATTTTTTAAATTAGCTGAGCACGATGGTATGCACCTGTATCCCTAACTTCTTGGGAGGCTCAGGTGGGAGGATCACCTGAGCCTGGGAGGTCGAGGCTGCAGTGAGCTATGATCATGCCACTACACTCCAGCCTTGGCAACGGAAACCCTGTCTCAAACAATAACAAGAAGCCAACTAATCAGAAAGGAGCAGGATAGATATTCCAGAAAGGGTTGTGTGGTCAGCAACAAGGTGGACCCAGAGTCAATCCCGAGTCACAGTAAGCTGAGTGGCCAGGCTGAGAACGCAGACAGCTGCTGAGGAGGCAAAAGAGCAGAAGTGGGGCCTGGATGGGGGTCTGCGGTTTATAAAGTACCAAAGCCATGATCTCCTGAGAGCCTCACTACCACCTAGGAAGGAAAATATTGTGCTTCCCATTTTACAGATAAGTAAAAGGGAGCCTTAAAAGGTAAGGCTGCTTGTCTGAGAACACCTAGCATGAGCTGGGGCCAGAGTTGGGTCTAAGACCTCAGTCTCCTGATCCCCAATGGTAAGGGTGCTTGTCTGAGAACACCTAGCATGAGCTGGGGCCAGAGTCGGGTCTAAGACCTCAGTCTCCCGATCTCCAATTTGGTTATCATTTTCGCTAGTTTACCATGAGGCCAGATTTGCAGGGCCTTGAATAATAACATCGAGATTTGGGATCATAGCTGATGGGCAATCAGGAGCCGTTGAAAGTCTACAAGCAGAGAGAAATGACTTGGAAGCCCCGGAACTAAGGAGGGTAGGTGAAAGGCTGGCAGGCAGGCAAGAGAACTCAGGGCTTCGGTAGGAGAAGTACTATTTTGAGTTTAGCAAAAGGGACCATCCAAGGCCGTCTGCAGTTTGGCCTTGGAGAGGCCAAGTTACACGTTCTCCACTGTGCCTTCAAGAGCTCCACGGAGGGATGACCCAAGGTCTTTGGGAATTGAACTCCCAACCCGGGAATGTCATTGTAGGGACCCAACCAAAGCTCAGAGCCAAACCCCACACACCCCAGTCTTTACACCATCTAATTGGCTTAGATTTATCAAAGTAGTTTTTAAGGGGAAATTTTATATGAAGGTAATTACGCTCAGCTAAACTAATTTTATTGAACAATGCTGCCTTAATGACAAACAAATCTGTTATTAATATGTAACTAAGCAGCTATTTCATTCAATTTGCAGCATCGGTAATGAGCCCTGTGGTCACAGGAGCCCAAAAGCACCCCTTTCCAAGGTAGACAGCATGGCCCAGAGGCCAGACCAGGACCAGTCCAGCTCTGTCATGGGCGTACATGATTCAGAATGGCCCTTCTCCCCCTGGGCAGTTTCTCTCTATGAAATAAAGGGCTTGAACTGGAAGTACCCCAAGGGAATCCCCACTCAGCATTCTGAGAGGGGCTTTAGGGGCTAAGAGTCTGGATAGACTTTCAGTGGTTACTGTGTGCCTCAGTTTCCTCATCTGTAAAGTGGGGATAATAATAGTGCCTATCTCAGAGAATAATTGTGAGCATTGATTGAGTTTGTGCATGCAAAGTGCTTAAGGCATTGTGCAGGGACATCGGAAGTGTTATATAAATGCTTCTCATTTTCTATTTATATTCCCAAAAGCAGGAATATGGGCTAAGGGACAGCAGGAAGCTGACAGCCATGGATGGAATGAGTGAGGGCTCCTGCTTCTCCCAGCTATGAACCCTCCTTGATCCTGGGATCCCTTCTCTCCCGCCCTCTTCTAGGAGGCTGAGAAACATCACTACAAACAGTGGAAAGAGGCAGGGAATCAGATTCCAGCCCCACCCCTGGTGCCTGCAGGACTGTGCCTCTGCTTCCTTAGCTCCCCTTGTGGGTCATTCTCACTGCCCTGACTACAGTGACAGTTGTCGTAGGGAGCAGACAGGATCACTGGGTGGCTCTCAAACATGCAGAGTGGGTCAGAATAACCTGGAGAGTGTATAGGAAAATGCTGACCCCGGGCCCTGCCCCCAGAGGCTTCATGTCACAGATCCCTCTCTAGATCTGTATGCTTGGGACACCCTCTTGAGAACCCTTGAACCTCTAGCAGTTCTGCCACGAACTCCGCACTGCTGCCTTTGTCGTGTGACTGTGCCTATGCTGCAGGTGAGTAAGAGCAGTTTAAAGAAGAAAACTAGGCCAGGTACAGTGGCACAGGCCTGTAATCCCAAGACTTTCGGAGGCCAAGGTGGGTGGATCAAATGAGGCCAGGAGTTCAAGACCAGCCTGGCTAACATGGTAAAACCCCGTCTCTACTAAAAATACAAAAATTAGCTGGGCATGGTGGTGCATGGCTGTAATCCCAGCTACTCGGGAGGCTGAGGTAGGAGAATCGCTTAAACTCAGGAGACAGAGGATGCAGTGAGCCAAGATCACACCACTGCATTCCAGTCTGGGCAACAGAGCAAGAGTCTGTCACAAAGAAAAAAAAGTCAAAAAATAAAAAGAAGAAAACTAACTTGCAGAGTTAATGGGGAAGGGTAATATCCATCACAGACCCATTGGTTCCTCCTCCTTTGGAATTCACCTAGGTTGGGGGCATCAGGGAAGGTGGGACAGTCTGAGCAGCTTTCGGTTACTCTGGGGACATGCTGATAGGATGCCGTTTGCAAACCACCTGCTGCAGAGATCTGCTGTCTTTACTGCTGAGAAACATGAACCCCTTGAGATTCAGCCTTTCATCGAGAAGCTATTAACATACCATCACTTCAACTGTCACACAGACAATTGCCTACCCAGGGTCACAAGAGCCCCCAGGCCCATCACAGTGCCCGACTTTCTGCAATTAGGCCCTCCCTGGGAGGAGGCAGTGTGTCTCCAGAAGGCCTCTATTAAATCCCAACACACAAATGTACGTGCAGCATTTAAGCCCCTTAGCAGGGTCCTTTCTCCCTCCTCTCCATCCCAATATGACTGTGGGTAGAGACCATGTGACCTCTGCTGGCCAAGAAACGTGATTGGAAGGATCACGTATCTCCCCAAGACTGAGGCAGTAACAAGCTGCTTACAAATAATGGAGCCCCAGACTAACAATGAATTAAGGGTTCTTATCAGCTCATGTAACAAGAAGTCCCAAAATAGATAACCCAGGGTTTGCTGGGCAGCTCACTTACATCACCAGCAATCCAGATTCCATCTTTCTGCCAGTTTCACCGCAGTGGCTCTGTCCTCAGTCTTGCACCTCCTGGTTCCAAGACAGCTGTATGACAGCATATTAATCATCTACTGCTGAGTAACAAATGACCCCAAAACTCAGTGGCTTAAAAAGGCAATAAACAGTTACGATCTCACAGGGTTGCTGCAGAGGAGGAATTCTGGCACCATGTGGCTGGTGGTTCTGGCTTGAGGTCCCTCATGAGGCAGCAGTCAAAAAGCTAGCAGGACTGCAGCCATCTGAGGGTGGACTGGGACGGGAGGATGCACTTCCAGGGAGGCCCTGCTCACTCACAAAGCTGGTGGGCCGAGGCTGCCGGCTGGGAGGTGGCCTCACCTCCTTCCCGCATGGGCCTCTCCAGGCTGCCTGGGTGTCCTCATGACATGGTGGCTGGCTTCCCCCAGAGCCAGACAGCCGCAAGAGCAAAGCTGAAGCACCGATGTCTTTTAAGGCCTTTCCTCGAATGTCACACATTTTCACCTCTGTTATATTCTCTTCATTGGAAGCCTGTCGCTAAGTGTGGCCCACGCACAGCAGCAGAGGAAATAGGCTCCACCTTTGGAAGCAAGGTCAAAGAATTGGGAGGCTTTTTTTTTTTTTTACTTTTTTTTTTTTTTTTTTTTTTTTTGAGACAGAGTCTTGCTCTGTCACCAGGCTGGAGTGCAGTGGCGCAATCCTGGCTCACTGCAACCTCTGCCTCCTGGGTTCAAGCGATTCTTCCGCCTCAGCCTCAGGAGTAGCTGGGACCACAGGCACGTGCCACCATGCCTGGCTAATTTTTTTGTATTTTTAGTAGAGGCGGAGTTTCACTGTGTTGGCCAGGATGGTCTGGATCTCTTGATCTCGTGATCTGCCCGGCTCGGCCTCCTAAAGTGCTGGGATTACAGGCGTGACTTTTTTTTTAACTATGACAAATAGTGCCCACACCGGAAGAAACCCAAGGAAAAGGTTCCTCCCTGCTGGCTGCCATCAGAAAGTCTTTCCTAGAAGTCCCCGGCAGTCTTTCCCTTGGGTGTAATTGGCCAGAACTAAGTCACATGCTTGCCTCTAGACCAATCACTAACAAGGGGAAACAGAATCCCATGACTGGCTTAGACCAATTGTGAGTCTTCCTCTGAGACTAGGCACATTTCTGCCTTAACAAAATTAGGTTTTCGGTAGGAAGGGAGTTGGGGGACATGGCTTTGGGGTGGGCGGGCAAGACTGTCAGCCATGTTGTTCTATTGAATGGGTGATTGGGAAAAATTAGAAGCTGAAGTGGTGATAATCAGCAAATGGGAAACCAGCCATTTATTAACTGCTTTCCATACTATCAACTAGAAATGAATCCGTTCCAGGATCTGCTCTGTAAAAAGGGTTTGCTCACTTTGGTTGGCGTTTCATCCCCTCGGGTGGTCTGGTTTTGGACTCAGAGGACCGGCTTAGAGTCCCTGTCTACTGTGTGTTGCCTGTGCACCCTGAGGGAGTTCAGTTACCTTCTCTGGGCTTCAGTTTCCAGCTGCATACACAGGGGATGATCTTAGCTAACTCATAGGGCTCCTAGGAATACTGCAACATGCTTTGTAATTCATCTGGGGTTGGGGCCATGTGCATTCTGATCATTGCTGTTTGCCCTGAGTTTGGGGTGAGAGGCCAAATACCACCAGAGGTTTTTTTTGTCCCCTTTTTCTGTCCATCTCTAATTTCCAATACACAGTGCCAAAAAGAGGAGAACTGAGCACAGAGGCCAAATCCCCAGCATAGAAACAGTGGTGCCATTGTAAACGCCTCCAGCAATGGCGCCCCACCCAGCTGAGGAAGCCCCATTCCCAGCCCCACTTAACAACGTGCGGCCTGATTTAATATGAGCAGCTGATCTCATTGCTTCCATAGCAAGTTTAATTTGCTGGGAAAGCGAGTTGGTGAGGTTCTAATAATGCAGAGCCGCAAATAATACCAAAGAGAGTTTGCATTATGATAACTTTCCAATTAAAATGGATTAATGGAGGAGAAACAGCAGCAGTAGTGTCTAGACAACATATTACTGAATCCTTGGAGAGGGAGATGGAAACGAGTTGGGGGAACAAGGGGCAGCAAGATAAACAGGTGAGCTTTATAAGTTGGAGGCACCTTTGTGTGGGTGTGACGGGAAGTATCAGGGAGGGCTCCTTACCCCTGGTGCCCCATCAGTTACAATACCTGGACTTGGTACCATTTGAGAAAACCAGTCTTTTAGGACCCAGAGGCCTTGAGTCTCTTGGATTCCTTAATAAAATGCAAATAGCACCTTCAGTTTCCTCGGCTAACCTTATAGCTGGGCTTGGCCTGCAGCTACCGGAGAGCACCACAGAACAGAGGCCCTGGTGAGTGTTAGAAGACCCACCTCCGCCAGGTGTTGACACCTGTGGTGTTCCTGTCAGGGCTTCACTGCAGGACTCAAAACAAGTCCTCCATATCTATGCTAGTAACCCTGACCCCTGACCACTGCTGAGTGATCCAAGTGGGTCCATCGAAAACCTCTATCCCAGCAACCTGAATTTTAGACCTGAGAGATACAGGGCCTGGGTTGGACTGGGGCTGGTGCTCCTTCATGAGAGCAATTTCAGGACAGAAGGAGCCACAGACTGTTGCTGTCCATCTTGAGCTACCCCAGGCCCCACGTGTGGAGGCCAAATTAGTTGATTTTCTTGCCATTCTGTGAAATCCCCTGGAATCCATGTTACTCTCCTTTGCTTAAACTGATTAGTCACTTCTGATGCATGCAAACAAAAGAGCTTTAATCTATCACTTCTTACTTGTGGGAACTGCGAAAGCCCACAAGTAAGACCTCATTTAACCTCACTGAGCCTCTGCTTTCTCTCCTGTAAGATGGGAGATACACACATCCTCATCTTGCAAGGTTGGTTTTCTCCTCTCTTGGTAACATCATGTGTTAGAGTTAGATCACCATGTAAATCCCTCTCAGCCCTGAAGTTAGGAGGTTTTAGAAGTGATCTGTGAGGGACAGGGGAAGAGGCTGGCTGGACCACAGAGACCAGGAGACCAAAAAGCCCACGGACCCAATCCCACCAGCATTAGTATCTTGCAGGGCTTAATGAATATCTCAACACCAGAGCTGAGGCTCCTTCCAGAAATCCCCAAGGCTCTCATGTGCCTGGGAAGGCTCTGATTTCTTGCAAAACCATGAGCCCCATGAGCCAGTCCCTCGTGAGTAAAGCACTGGCCATGTGCTGCCCCCTGCAGGCCTCCGTTTCTCATCAAACAGGCAAAGAAAAAGCCCGTGTAATTGAATACACTCACAAAGGCAATATTTAGCAGCATTCATCCCCCATTTTATCTCTTTCTGCCATGTCCTTCCCTGCTACAGATGGATATGAAACTACCGCTGAAAGCAAATCATTCCAAGCATAAGGGAAATATGAGGCAAGAAACTCCTAGGGAAAAAAGATCACCACTCACACACACACACACACACACACACACACACACACACGAGTCAGAACTGAGTCTAGGGCCTGTCTTGAGGGGAAAAGAGAGAGGAATTGCCTTCATTGTACACCTTCCATGAGCCATGCATTAGATCCTTCATTATCGCATTACCGTTATGATCTCTCAGGACAGGTATCACCAGCACCCATTTTACAGATGATGAAACTAAGGCCCCAAGTAGTTAACTTACCCACAGTCAAACAGTCAAACAATTCGTAGGTATATGATGTGTTTGAGTCTAAAGGCTTCCGTCTTCACCAGTGATTTTCAGTCTTTTGTATTTTAAGTAGAAATTGCATTCTCAAATGAAATCTCAGGTCCAGTGTATAGGAGAAACAATAAAAGCACAGCTCTCTGATGGAATTGGTTGGTGATTGTATGGCAAGGGACAAGGGGTGGGGAGCTCCAGCTTTGCCCACCAGCCTCTCTCAGGCCCCCTCTTTCCTGGAGGAGGGCCTTGGTCACAGAGCCCAGGGTGCAAACCACTGCCTCCTTCCCAGATGGGGCTTGTTAGAGGTCCTAGATCAAACCCACTGTTTTCCAATTAACCAAAAAAGAAAGCACTACAGCTTTGGGGAACTAGGTTGAAATTTTGGTTCTGCTATTTAGACTATGCAAGTTTCCCAGCTGATCTGAACTTGAACTTCCCTGGGACACTCTAGTCCAACACTATCCAAGAGAAACATAATGTGAGCCACACATGTAATTTTTTTTTTTTTAGACGGAGTTTCCCTCTTGTTGCCCAGGCTGGAGTGCAGTGGCATGATCTCAGCTCACCACAACCTCCACCTCCCGGGTTCAAGCAATTCTCCTGCCTCAGCCTCCCAAGCAGCTGGGACTATAGGCGCACACCAACATATGTAATTTTAAGTTTTCTAGTAGCTGCCTATTTATTTATTTATTGAAATAGGGTCACTCCCTTCACCCAGGCTAGAGTGCAGTGGAGCAATCCTGACTCACTGCAGCCTGGACTGCCTGGGCTGAGGTGATTCTTCCGCCTCCGCCTCCTGAATAGCTGGGACTACAGAAACATGCCACCACGCCTGGCTAAATTTTGTATTTTTAGTAGAGATGAGGTTTTGCCATGTGGCCAGGGCAGGTCTCAAACCTCTGGGCTCAAGTGACTTGCCCACCTCAGCCTCCCAAAGTGCTGGGGTTACAGACATGTGCCACTGCACCCAGCCTAGTTGCCTTTAAAAAAAATTAATGGGTGAAATCAATATTAATAATAGTTTGCTTAATCCAATATATTCAAAACATGATCATGTCAACATGTCATCGCTATAAAATCTTATCGAGATATTTCACGCTCTTTGTCATACCAAGTCTTCCAAATTTGATGTCTGTTTGACAACTTCAGCACATCTCAATTCAGACACTAAATTCTCACTGGAAATACTTGATCTGTATTTGCACCAAGGGGATACTTCTTAAGGGAGTAAACTTACGTAGCCAAATTGTTTCAAATGTGTTTAAAAGTTTTCCAGTAACTGGGCTATTAGTTTTTAAGCATATATTAAAGTTAGATAAAGTTTACAATTGAGTTCCTTGGTCTCACTAGCCATGTTCCCTGTGCTGAACAGCCACATGTGGCTAGTGCCTGCTGTACAGGAAAGCACAGCTGTGGTCCCTGTCTTCTTGTCTTGGTAGGGAATAATCTAGAGATGTCTGTCCACTCCCCAACCACTTCCAAATTTACAAGGCCTGCAGCTACCTCCCTTAAATTCACTCAAGACCTAACCTCATAGGATAGGACAGAAGAAAGATCCAGAAATCTTTATGGGCTCACAGGAGTTGGAATGGACTCCAAAACACTCTGAATTCTCTCTCTCTCACACACACACACACACACACGCAGTCTCCCACCCTGATTCCTCTCACTACTCAGCTCTTCTGGTCTGCATACCGTGGGTGGCAAGGAACCAAGACCCTCTCAACATATCTTCCTATAATCCTCTGAGGGCAAGAAGTCTCCAAAAAGCTTGTTGTGGGGACACAAGAATAGGAATTACAGCCCAGCCAAGCCTTGGAGAACTCTGCTGAGAGGTTAGGCTTGGGGCCAGGGAGGCCCAACTGACCCTACATCTCCCTGGGATTGCCAGGGGAGGCAACGCCTTCTCAAAAGCCTTTGATCTCTTCTGCAGGAGCCTCCAGACTCGGTTTCCCCAGCAAGCACTATTATCATAGCCAACCCTCATATCCATAAGCTCCTGAAGAATGTCGTAGAGAGGACTCCACAATCCAGGAATGGACTCCTCCCTTGCTTGTTTCTTTTTTCATTTTTAAATTGTGGTAAAATATGCATAACATAAAGTTTATCATTTAACCATTTTTAAGTGTACAGTTCAGTGGAAAGTATATTCACATTGTTGTGCAACTGTCATCACCAGCCATCTGCAGAACTCTTTTCATCTTGTAGAACAGAAACTCTGTACCCATTAAGCAATAATTCCCCATTCCCCCCACCTCCATCCCTTGGCAACCACCATCCTACTTTCTGCTGCTGTGAATTTGACTATTCTAAGTACATCACATAGGCAGAATCATATATTTGTCCTTTTGTGACTGGCTTACTTTACTTAACATAATGTCTTCAAGATTCATCCATGTTGCAGCATGTGTCAGGATTTCCTTCTATCTTAAAGTTGAATAATATTCCATTGTATGGATACACCATATTTTGTTTACTCATCCACCAGTGGACAGTTGGGTTGCTTTCACATTTTGGTTGTAAAACCAAATGGTTCATAGGAGCATTGTAAATAGTGCTCCTATGAACATAGATGTACAAATATCTGTTTGAGATCCTGCTTTTACTTCTTTTGGTTTTATACACAAAGTAGGATTGCAGGAACGTATGATAATTCTATGTTTCATTTCTTGAGGAATCCTCATACTATTTTCCACAGCAGCTGCACCATTTTACATTCTCGCCAGCAATACATTCTCGCCAGCAATACAGTGTTCTTCTTTTTTAAGACTGCTTTGGCTATCAGGAGTCCCTTGAGATTCAGATTTCTCCGCATCCTCATCCTCATTAACACTTGTTATTTTCTGGGGTATGACATCCAATTGGGCATGACAAGTTATCTCACTGCAGTTTTGATTTCTGTTTCCCTAATGATTAGTAATACTGAGCATCTTTTCACATGTTTATTGGCCAGTTGAATACCTTTTTTGGAGAAGTATCTATTCAAGTCTTTGTCCTGCTTTTTAATTGGGTTGTTTAGTTGCTGTCATTGTTGAGTTGCAGGAGTTCTTTATGCATTCTAGATATCAATCCCTTCTCAGATATATAATTGGCAGATACGAAATGTGATTTGTAAACCTATTCCATGGGTTGCCTTTTCACTCTGTTGATGATGTCCTTTGATGCACAAAAGTTTTTAAGTTTGATGAAATTCACATTATTAATTTTTTCTTTTGTTGCCTATGCTTTTGGCATCATATCCAAGAAATCTGCCAAACCCAATGTCTTGAAGCTTTTCCCTGTGTTTTCTTCCAAGGGTTTTATATTGGCTCTTATGTGCACCTCTTTGATCCATTTTGAATTAATTTTTGTATATGATGTAAGGCAAGGGTCCAATGTCATCTTTTTTGCATGTGGATATCCAGTTTTCCAGTGCCATTTGTTGAAAACACTGTTCTTCCCCACTGAATGGTTTTGGAACCCTTGCTAAAAATCATTAAACCGTATATGTCAGGGTTTGTTTCTGAGCCTACCCTTCTATTCCAATGGTTTATATGTCTGTCTTTTTGCCAGTGCCACACTGACTTAATTACTATAGCTTTGCATTAAGTTTTTAAATCAGGAAATGTGAGAATTCCACCTTTGTCCTTCTTTTTTAAGACTTAATTGTATATTTAACATCTTCTTGGATACCAATGTTCTTCTTGTTTAAGATTGTGTTGACTATCAGGAGTCCCTTGAGATTTCATATGAATTTTAGGGTGGACTTTTCTACTTCTGAAAAAAATGTCATTGGCATTTTGATAGAGATTACATTGAATCTGTAGATCACTTTTGGTGGTATTGACATTTTAACAACATTAAGGATTCCAGTCCGTGAACATATGGCATCTTTCTGTTTATTTATGTCTTCTTTAATTTCTGCAACATCTTATAGTTTTTAGTGTATCGGTCTTTCACTTCCTTGGTTAGGTTTACTCCTAAGTACAGACATACATCTCTTAATGATGGGGCTGTATTCTGAGAAATGCATCATTAGGCAGTTTTGTCATTGTGCAAACACCATTAACTGTAGTTATATAAACCTGATGATATAGTCTACTACACACCTAGGCTATATGGTATAGCCTGTTGTTACTAAGCTACAAACCTGTATAGCATGTTACTGTACTAAATATCATAGTCAAATATAACACAATGGCAAACACGTATGTATCTAAACATAACTACACATATAAAAGATACAGTAAAAATACAGTGTTATCATCTTATGTGATCACCATCAAATATGCAATCCATTGTTGACCAAAATGTCATTATGTGGCTCATCACTGTATTTTTTATACTATTGTAATATCTTAATTTTCTTTTAAGATTATTATTAGTGTATAGAAATGCAACTAATTTTTGTGTATTGATTTTGTGTACTGCAACTTTGCTGACTTCATTTTTTCCTGTTTGTTTCTTAAGTTTGGTGGCAGATATATGGTTTGTTATGCCTGGAATATTTTATTTAAAAAAACATACCTGGCCAGGTATGGTGGTTCACACCCTTAATCCCAGCACTTTGGGGGGCTGAGGCCTGTGCATCACTTGAGGCCAGGAGTTCAAGAAACAGCCTGGCAAACATGGCGAAACCACACCTCTACTAAAAATACAAAAATTAGCTAGGTGTGGTGATGCATGCCTGTAATCCCAGCTACTCATGTGGCTGGAGCACGAGAATCTCTTGAACCTGGGAGGCGGATATTGCAATGAGCCAAGATTGCACCATTGCATTCCAACCTAGATGACAGAGTGAGACTCTGTCTCAAAGAAGAAGAAGAAGAAAAAACACACACACACATACCCTAGGCTCCAAACTTGCTCCCACTAAAGTAACTCCCCTCCAGCTATAATTAAAGTTTGTCAGGGGGTGGGTAGCCTTTGGGCTCTTACTGAGCTCATTAGGCCCATAGTGCCCCATCTCTTTTCTGTACCCTGGGAGATACCAGCTTCCCAGGAAGGTGATGCTGCCTGAGAATGAGCAGTGCATCCACAGGGTGTCTGAAGAGGCAGAAGGGGGCCCTGAGCTGGGAGTCAGGCCTCTGGATGGGAGGATAGGTTTCATCACTGATGCTTGTGGAACCCTGACAATCTCTTCCATGGGCCTTAGTTTTCTCCCCTATAAAATATGCAGGTAGGACTTGATAATCTCTAGGGCCCTTTGAGCATAAAGAAAGTCAGGTCGCCCAGGCACAGAGTCCCTAGAGCTTGAATAGCGGTAAGGGTCTCAGCTTCAGGTCACATCTGCACCACTGCCCTGCAGCATTCTAGATCTCTGAAGGAAAAGTCCCTGTGATTTCCTGCAGCTCTGAGTTCTCCAGCCCTGTGCCTTTAAAACAACAATAAATTACTTGTAATATAATTATTATAAAAATAACTCCTTATGCTGCAGTTTGTAAAATACTTTCACATTCATTCCTCATTTTGCAAATGAGAAAACTGAATCCCAGAAAGTTGGTGTTACTTGCCCCTAGCTAAGCTAGTAAATAGTATACCTGGTCTGGATTAAAATGAATTCCAGTTCAGCTGCCCAAAATGCTATGTGGTCACCATGGAATAATGAGTTAGTTAAGGGGGAGGGGAAATAGAGGGAATGAAAAAAAAAAAACTCAAAAAATTTGAATCATATATTAATTTAATACAGTTAATTTTCCACAAGGTCTAATGGAAATGGAAAATCAAGATGTGGACTCAGAGTGTAATGAAATATTGCTTGAATATTTACAATAGCCTCAATCTGGTATTAAAAGGAAAGATCAGTCCTACCCTTACTTGCATGCCAGCCCTGAGCCCCCTCTGCCACTCTGTGCCAAAGCACTTGGCAACTGATTCCAGCCTCACTCCTTCTGGAGCATCCCTCTTCTGACTGAGTACTTCACCAGGCCTCCTGGAAATTGCATCATTTCCCTTCCCTGTGGAATGCTGCAATCACAAGACAACAGGTAAGGAACATTGATGTAAGTGTAAGTCTGCAAAACGTGAGAAAGACAGAGACAGGGAAGTTGAATGAGACAAAGATGACAGAATTTTCAATAAGTGTGCCAAGATCATTCAATGTAGAAAGAATGTCTCCAACGAAAAAAGAAAGAATCTGTTCAACAAATGCTGCTGGAACGATGGGATGACCACACTCAGAACAGTGAAGTTGAACCCCTACCTCACTCCATACTCGAAATTTAACTCAAATAGATCAATGGCCTAAATGGAAGAGTTAAAGCTTTGTAAAACTATTAGGGGAAACATGGGGTAAATCTTTACAACCTTGGATTTGGCAAAGGAATCTTAGATTTTACACCCAACACATGAACAACAAAATAAAAATTGGTAAATTTGACCATAACAGTTAAAATTTTGGTGCACCAAAAGACATTAACAAGAATGTGAAAAGGCAGCACACAGAATGGGAGAAAATATTTGCAAATCATATATCTGATAAAGATCTAGCATTCAGAATATATAAAGAACTCTTACAACGCAACAGTGAAAAGACAAACAACCCAATTTTTAAAAAACAAATGATTCAAACAGACATTTATCCAAAAAAGATACATGAGAGGCCAAAAAGCACTTGCAAAAATTCTCAGCCGGGCATGGTGCTTCACACCTGTAATCACAGGACTTTGGGAGGCCAAGGTGGGCAGATCACTTGAGGTCAGGAGTTCAAGACCAGCCTGAACATGGTGAAACCACATCTCTATGAAAAATACAAAAATTAGCCAGGTATGGTGGCGCCCAGCTGTAATTTCAGCTACTGGGGAGGCTGAGGCACGGGAATTATGTAAACTTGTGAGGCAGATGTTGCAGTGAGCTGAGATAACACCACTGCACTCCAGCCTGGGTAACAGAGCAAGACTATATCTCAAAAAATAATAATAATAATAAATAAAAGGAAGAAAAAATTCTCAACATCATTGGTTATTATAGAAACGCAAATCAAAACCATAATGAAATGCCACTTAACACCCAGTATAATATCTACTTTTTTTTTTTTTTTTTTTTTTTGACACAGGGTCTCACTCTGTCACTCAGGCTAGAATGCAGTGGTAAAGTCATGAATTACTGCAGCCTGGATCTCACAGGCTCAAGCAATCCTCCCAACTCCACCTCCCCAGGATTACAGGCACATGCCACCACACCTAGCTAATTTTTCTATTTTTTGTGGAGACAGGGTTTTGCCATGTTGCCTAGGCTGGTCTGAAACTCCTGGGCTCAAGCAATCTGCCCACTTCAGCCTCCCAAAGTGTTGGAATTACAGGCATAAGCCACCGCACCCAGCCAACAATTTTTTAAAATGGAAAAAAAGAAGTGTTGGGGAAGGTGTGGAGAAATAGGAACCCTCATAACATTGCTTGTGGGAACGTAAAATGGTTCAGCAGCTGCGGTAGAGACAATTCAAGGATCCATCAGTAGATGAGAGGATAATCAAATATTGATATATCCATACAACAAAGTATTATTCATCCATAAGAAGGAATTAAGTACTGATACATGCTACAACATGGATTAACCCCCAAAACATTATGCTAAATGAAATACACCCAACACAAAAGATCTTTTTTTTTTTTTAATTGAAACGGAGTCTTGCTCTGAAGTGCAGTGGTGTGATCCCAGCTCACTGCAACCTCTGCCTCTCAGGTTCAAGAAACCCTTGTGCCTAAGCCTCTGGAGTAGCTTGGATTACAGGCACCCACTACCACACTGGGCTAATTTTTTTTTATTTTTGGTAGAGATGGGGTTTTAGTGAAACCCGTTGGTCGGTCTGATCTTGAACTCCTGGCCTCAGGTGATCCACTTACCTCAGCCTCTCAAAGTGCTGGGATTACAGGTGTGAGCCACGGTGCCTGGCTGTCTTCTTTTATATGAAATATCTTGAATAGACAAATGTGTAGAGACAAAAAACAGATTAGTGATTGCCAGGGGATGGGAGGAGGAAGAACTGGGGAGTGGCTACTTAATGGGTATGGAGTGTTCTGCTGGGGTGATGAAAAAGTTTTGAAACTAGGGAGAGGTATTGGTTGCACAACATTGTAAATGCACTAAATGCCACTGAACTGTACATATTAAAAGGGTTCATTATATGTTGTGTAAGTTTCACTTCAATTTCCTAAAAAGGTAATAAAGATAGCTAGGCCAAGACAAGTCTCACTTCGATTTCCAAAAGAAAGGAACAGAGAGAGCCAGGCCAGGAGAGTGACAGGGACCTAGAGAGGGACTGAGAGGGAAGAGAGGGAGCGATCAGGAAAAGCTGCGGCCCATTACCAGAAATTTATTAGTGCTTTTCAGTCAGCGGGTTGCCAGCTACATTTAATATGGATCTATATACAAAGAAAATGCTTCGTTCTACATAATGAATATTTAATGATGCATGGGTTGGGCAATTTCACAGAAGTAATTAAAAGCAGTCTTTTGTTTATTGCTCAAAAATGATAGCGACCTGCTGACCAGAGCTGCAGACACAGTGACATATTGAAAACGTTACTACTGACATATGTTAATAAAGAGGAATTAAGGGTCACTGTCTTCCCTCTCCTTAGAAGTAACTGCTCCTAAGGCCTCTTCTCTGCTCACTCCAGAGCATGCTCTGAGGGGAAGCCGCCTGCCAGCTGAGGCTGGAGAGACAGGCCAGCACCCCTTGGTCTAGAAGCACAGTCTCCAGCCTTTTTAGCACCAGGGACCGGTTCCGTGGAAGACAGTTTTTCCATGGATGGGAGTTTGTAGGAGATGGTTTCAAAATGGAACTGGTCCACTTCAGATCATCAGGCATAAGGAACACACAACCTAGATCCCTCCCATGTGCAGTTCCCAATAGGGTTCGCGCTCCCAGGAGAATCTCATGCTCCTGCTGATCTGACGGGAGGTGGAGTGCAGGTGGTAATGCTCACTGGCCTGCCACTCACTCCTGCTGTGCAGCCTGCTTCCTAACAGGCCACAGATCTGTGCCAGTCCATGGCCCAGGGGCTGGGGACCCCTGGTCTGTAACCTCCCCCAAATCCATAGTTGAAGCAGATGAACCAGTTACTTAGAAGACCACAGAGGAAACACGCCATGATGTGTGTTCTCTGTAAAACGTTCTCCCCACTGTCGTGCTACATCCACCCACTGCAAAATCCTGTCAATCCTGGGCCCCTGGTCTGGGTGCCATTTCCTCCTTTGTCACTGTGACTGCCCTGGTTCAGCTTGCCCACCGCCCCCCACAGTCTTGCACCTCCCCATTTTATTCTACAGTGACTCTTCCTGGATCTGTAGATCAAGGCTGTCCTTCACTCATGCACCTCCCATGGCTCCCCATTGTCTGCAAGCTTCCTCATGCCAGCATTAAAGTCTCTCATCATCTGGCTCCAGTTGATCATCCTGCATTAGGGTTCTTGGTTGACAAGAACAGAAAGTGACAATGACTAAAGCCAAAAACTAGGAGAACATTGGGGAGCTCATAGAATCAGTGGAAAGGCCAGGGAGGCTGACCAACAAAGGGCAGAGATAAAAGTCATACATGTCCAGATACTGTCCAGCCAGAATACCACTGCTGGTGCCTCCACCACTGGCCACTCTCCACCATTCAGCAGCCCTACAGCCTCCATGAATAATATCTAAATGTCCCCACACTCTCACATCAGTCTCCTCAGCCCCCATCCCAGGTGGGCGTGGCCAACCAACAGGGCCCAGTCTTTTTCTGCAGCCTCAGCACTGTGGTTCAGGGAGAGGGACATCTGGCTCTCTTTACTTCCACAGGAAGAGACAAAGCCTTTGATTCCCAGATACACTGTCTGCACCACAGCTACAGCAGTATTTCCTCCACACCCCACACCCACTCGGGGCTCTCCCATCACCCCAAATCTGCTCTCTCTCTCTCTCTCTGCCAGGAACGCCTTGCCCTCACTCCTCGTAACCAGTTGGATCATCCTTCCAAGGACCCAATCAAACACCGTCTCTTCTAGGAGCCCTTCCCTGACTGCCTCCACCACTCCCAATCTAGATATGACACCATCTGTTTTCTGGTGGCACTGATGGCTCTCTACCACATATTGAAGCTTGTCCTGTTCCTTCTCCTATGAGACCATGAGTTCCTGGAAAGCAGGAGCCACGGCTTCTCTTATTTCCAGAGCTGAGCACAGGGCCAGCACAGTGTGTGCAAAGAAGTCTGGATGCACATGAATGAGGGCTGTAGCAGGAAGATTCACCCTGTGCCATATGCCTGTGTCCACCTACCGGTCACATCAGAAGTCAACCTAAAATAGCAATGAAATGGTGGAGTGTCTTCACCCTTGCCCAGTGTACCCAATTTCCTTGGCTCATGCTTGGTTTAACATTCTGCTGACACGATCATGAAATTCATGATTTCATTGTGAAACATGCTGTTTATTGTGCAGTGGGCCCTACAAATTATGTAGCCAGCCCCGGGTGGACAGCTTCTGGTACACTCACTCACACCTCTAAGTGGGATTTCAGCATCTTGCCACTCCCTTCAAGAAGAGAAGACAGGAAAAAGGCAGGGCTTCACCCACCTGGCCTCAGACTCCAGTATGCAAAGGAATTTGGGATGGGCTAACTTCTGGTCACCACAAAATCAGCACATGGGTGACCACCCAAGACTAAGGCTGGACCTGAATGCAAGGCTCTTCAAGACAGAGCAATGTAAATTGCCTCCACTCACTAGGATCAAATTAATGACCCCATCAGCATCTCTCCTGGCTCCCTTACAGCCTGTTATAAGTCAATGAGTTCTGTCATCCAAGATTTGTGTTGAAATCATGACAACAACACATTAGCCTCTGTAGGAGGAATGTTGCATCTGATAATGAATTCTTTATAGACACGTGTTTTTACTGAGGTATAATTTACATGCAATAAAATGCATAGATTTTACATGTGCAATTTGATGAATTTTGACATATGTACACACTCATGTAACCACCACCCCAATAAAGACATGGAATGTTCTACTACCCCCAAAAGTTTGCTCCTGTGCCTTGAAAGTCACACCCTACTCCCCACTGTTGCTCTCAGAAACCACTATCTGATTTCTATCACTATAGGTTAATTATGTCTCTTCTAATACTGCATAAAATGGAAGCATTCAGTATATTTGTGTCTAGCTTCTTTCATTCATCAAAACTTCTGTGAGATTCATACATGTTACATACATCAGTATATATCAATTCATTCCTTTTTGTTTCTGAGTAGTATTCTAGTTAATTGATTTGTAAAATCAAACAAAAAGGAATACATCCATTGGATGGATGTATCACAATTTGTTAATGCATCTTCTGGTTGATAGCAATTTGTGTTGTTCTCAGTTTTAGCTATCGTGAATATGTCTGTACAAGTCTTTTTGTAAACATATGTTTCGTTTCTCTTGGGGAAATAATACCTAAATGTAAAATTGCTGAGTCATGGGTGTATTAGTCAGTGTTCTCCAGGATTATATACAGATGTACAAGAGGAGCTGGCTCACGCAGTTATGGTGGCTGAGACATGCCATGATATGCCTCTGCAAGCTGGAGAACCAGAAAAGTCAATGGTATAACTCCCAGTCCAAGGCTGAATTCCTGAGAAGGCGGAGTGGGTGGGGAGGAGTGCCCACTGGTATAAGTCCCAGATTTCTTTTTTTTTTTGAGGCAGAGTCTTGGTCTGTCGCCCAGACTGGAGTACAGTGGCACAATCTCAGCTCACTGCAACCTCTGCCTCCTGAGTCCAAGCGGTTCTCCCGCCTCAGCCTCCTGAGTAACCGGGATTACAGGCGCACACCACCACACCCGGCTAATTTCCATATTTTTAGTAGAGACGGGGTTTCACCATGTTGGTCAGGCTGGTCTTGAACTCCTGATCTCGTGATCTGCCCTCCTTAGCCTCCGAAAATGCTGGGGTTACAAGCATAAGCTACCGTGCCTGGCAAGTCCCAGAGTTCAAAGGCCTGAGAACTAAGAGCTTCAAGACCTCAGGACAGGAAAAGATGGATGTCTCTACTCAAGGAGAAAAAGAGAATTCACCCTTCCTCCATCTTTTTGCTCCATCCAGGCCCTCAGCCCACGATGCCCACCCACATTGAGGAAGATTATCTTCTTTACCTAGCCCACTGATTCAAATGCCAATCTCTTCCAGAAACACCCTCACAGAGGCACCCAGAAATAGTTTTATCAGCTATAGGGGCATCCTTAATCCCATTCAAGTTGCCACAAAATATTAACCATCACAATGAGGTTGGCATATATATCTCAGAAAATGCTCAACTGTTTCCAAAAATGGTTGTACCATTTTACTCTCATGCCAGCAAAGTATTCAGTTGTTCTACATCCTCTGCAACACTTGGTATTGTTGGGCACATTAATTTTAACTATTCCAGTGGGTGTTAATTTGCATTTCTCTGATTAGCAATGATGTTGCACACTTTTTCATATGCTTCATGGCCATTCATCTATCTTCCTTAGTGAAGTATCTGTTAGGACTTTTGCCCATTTTTTAATAAGATTGTTTGCCTTATTATTGAGTTCTTGTTGTTTTTTATGGACTCTAAATAGGGGTTGTTTGTCAGATATATGTACAGTAATATTCCCTCCCCATCTGTAGCTTGCCTATTCATTTTCTCAGGAAGATCATTTGAAGAGCAGAATCTTTGATTTTGATGGAGTCCAACATGTCCATATTTTTTTATTTTATAGTTACTGCAATTTTGTCCTAAGTAGTCTTTACTTATCCCAAAGTTGTGAAGATATTTTTTTCCCATATCACCTTCTAGAAGCATTATAGTTTTAGCTTTTACATTCAGTTATATGATCCACCTTCATTTTGTATGTGGTGTGAGGTAGGTGTTCAAGGATTGTTTTTTTTTCCCCTTTGGATGTCCAATTTTTCCAACATCTTTTGCTGAAAAGGCTATCATTCATTATTTTGGTACTTTTACAAATCAGTAAACTACGTAAGTATGAGTCTGTTTCTGGACCTTCTATTCTGTTTGATGGATTGGTTTGTTGATCTATACACCAATGTTACATTGTTTTGGTTCCTGTAACTTTACTTATTGATGACTTTTGAGTCCAGGTCTCTCTCCCACCTTTTGCTCTTCTTCTCTCCTTCTCATTACCTCATCATTCTCCAGGGCTGAGGGGTAGGGGATTTGGGCTCTAGCCTTAGCTCTGCCTCTAAGTTACTGCAGTTACCACTTTGCTCTCTTGGTCTCCTTTCCCTACCCATAAAATGGAGAGAAGTTGAACAAGATCCCTTCCCCACCAAAATACACAATTTTTAGGTTGATTTCCATGTTCATAAGAGGGAAAACAAGAGTAGAGGACAGCTCTCTAGAAAATACTTTCCTGATATTCTAGAGCCCAAAATCAAAGCCAAAAGCAAAAGGGAAAAGCAGTAACTTGACACTAGTCTGGGAAAATAACCTTGTTTTTCTTGCTTATTCTTTATCGTGCTCACTTTTGAAGACAGACCACTTCACGTTAAGTCTAGCCCAGTCCAAACACTGTCTAGGAGGCAGACAGTGTCAGTTCTTTCTCACCATGCCTCCAACTGCCCTGTCATCCTGTCTCAGCTCTGACTCTTCCCAACGTCTCCTCGCCCACTCTACAATGGCCTAGTGGTTAAGTTCCTGAGTCGAGCTGCCTGTGTTTAAATCTCAACTCTGCTGTCTGACAAAGGAATGGGTTTGGGCAAGGTGCTTTATGACTTTGGGCTTTAATTTCTTCAGTTGCAATAAAGGAAATAAGAACAGTACCCACTTCATGGGCTGTTGTGAGACATCATTTAGACAATGTATATAAAATATTTAGCATAATATTAACCATTATAGTAAGTGTTCAAAAATGTTAGCCACTGTGCTTGTTTTTTGACACTGCTCCTTTGAAAAGATAGAGCCTAATTCCTCTTCCCTCAAATGTGGGACAGACCGAGTGCCTCACTTCTAACAGAGTGTGCAGAAAGCGATGGTGTGTGACCCCTGACACCAGTTCATAAGGGACATTGCCACAGGAGCCTGTGGGGAGACCTACGTGGGAAGGAACTGAGGCCTCCTGCCAATGACTGATGCCAGCTTACGAGCTGTGTGAACAATCCATCTTGGAAGAGGATGCCCCAGTCCGAGCTAAGCCTTGTGAGACCGCAGCCCTGGCTGACATCCTCACTACAACCTCATGAGACACCCTGAGCCAGACCACACAGCTCAGCCACGCCTAAGCTCGGAATTCCCAACCCACAGAAACTGTATGAGATAACAAATGTTCATTGCTGTTTTAAACCACTACATTTTGGGGTAATTTTTTATGCAGACCCATATAAATAATTCAGCCACCATTAGTAGTGGTAGTAGTGGTAACTGAATCCTATTATCCTTCAATCCCCAGTTCGTGTTCTACTGCCTCCAGTAAGCCTTTGTCAAGGAAAGAGAAGGTGGTAAGGACTACAAGTGGTCTCTCAATATCCAATTCTCCCTGTTTCTAAAGTAACCACACCCCCAGTTTTAGCTGGGCCACCGTGGTTAGAAGTTGTGTTTTCCAGCCTCCTTTGCTTATCTTCGTCTTTCATAGACACCCACAAGTGCACACATGGCCTTGCTCCATCACCCTACTACGTCCTCTGAGAAACATCTGCAATGAGCCCAAGATATTCTGGATGTTAACAGAAAACTGATTTAAGAAACAGTGAGATGATGATTTGTATCTAAATGGCTTGAGGGGGGTGGGGGAAAGGTGGGTGTGAGGACTAGGACCCTGGGATTAGACTAGGGTTCAAATCTCAGCTCCTCAATTAAACGGTGGGGACAAGAGCTTAGCCTGTCATGACTTCAATCCTTCATCTTTAAAAGGGAGAAAATGGGGTTGCTATGAAGAGACAACGGGTTAGATGAGGCCCTATGATAGAAGTAGTATGTGCAACTTCCAGAACATGTCCTTAGCAGGAAGAGGTGTGACTCTCCCTTCTACTGATTGCAATGCAGAGGTGCTAGGGCTGCCATCTTGGATTATAACATAATCTTGGGAATGGAGGCCATGAACACAGAACAAAAAACTAGAGGGAGCTGGGGTTCCTGACACCACAGAGCACCAGTCCTGCACTATGTACCTGCCCTCTTTCACATAAGAGAGAAATACATTTCTGTCTATCTTGCTTAAGCCATGGATATTTTGGGTTTCCTTACTCACAGCAAAGCCTGATCATAGCTGATACAGAGAAGAATGGGAAAGAAACTTTATTAAGTTTATGAAGTTTTTGTGTACCAAATGATGTCACATTCATAATTTCATGTAAATTCACATTACAACCCCAAGAGGCAGACATGGTTATAGATGAAATAGAAATAGATGAGAAAACTGAGACTCAGAGACCAGGCGTGGTGGCTCAGGCCTGTAATCCCAGCACTTTGGGAGGCCGAGGCAGGTGGATCACTTGAGGTCAGGAGGCTGCCCAACGTGGTGAAACCCCATCTCTACTAAAAATACAAAAATTAGTCAGGCATGGTGGTACACAGCTGTAATCCCAGCTACTTGGGAAGCTGAGGTGTGAGAATTGCTTGAACCCAGGAGGTGGAGGTTACAGTGGGTCAAGATTGCACCACTGTACTCCAACCTGGGAAGACAGAGCAAGACCCTGTCTCGAATTAAAAACAAAACAAAACGCTCAGAGAGGTTGAGGTTGAGTGATGTATTCACAGTCTCACAGCTAACAAGAAATAGAGTTGGAATTCAAAACTAAAATTGAATAGATCAAAATACAAGCTCATTCCATGAGCCCCTCACACGTATTCAAGACCCTGGGCTAAGCCTTTTTTCATCTATCACAGCCAGGCTGCTCCCTTGCCACCCAACCCCCTCCACCCCACTTAGCACTTAACCTCATTGTTAATTGCTCTGCACTTTGTTTCCTCAAAGACCCAGAATATCAGCTTCTTGAGGCCAGGACCCATTTCAGGAGGCTTAATCTCCCAGGCTGTCGCCGCTAAGTATTTAATAAACACTCGTTGAATAATTGATAAACTTGAAGACTTGTGCTAAAGACCAGAAAAGATGAGAAGAGGCCGGACGTGGTGGCTCACACCTGTAATCTCAGCACTTTGGGAGGCCAAGGCAGGCAGATCACCTGAGATCAAGAGTTCAAGACTAGCCTGGCCAACATGGCGAAACTGTCTCTACTAAAAATACAAAAATCACCCAGGCATGGGGCATGCGCCTGTAGTCCCG
This sequence comes from Cheracebus regulus, assembly GCA_963574635.1. Lineage (NCBI taxonomy): Eukaryota > Metazoa > Chordata > Mammalia > Primates > Pitheciidae > Cheracebus > Cheracebus regulus. Next base: position 72,554 of record CAUYQU010016518.1, on the reverse strand, counting down.
GCTACTCAGGAGGCTGAGGTGGGAGGATCACTTGAGCCCAGAAGGTGGAGGCTGCAGTGAACCAGCCTGGATGACAGAGTGAGACCCTATCTCAAAACGAAACAAAAAAATATATATGAGAAGAAGAGGCTGGAGGCTGGGGCTGGCCTATAACATACCTGCCCCAGGCACCCTGACAAAGCTTTCATCTCACTGGCCACATGCTTTCTCTTTTTAATATATATTTTATTACAACAAGAAACAAAAGAGAAACACACCATTTATGTTGGCTTTTATCAGTCAACATAAATGAGTACAGATTCCTAACTTGATTTCAGAGGTCTCCGTGGCAATCTGTACTCATCAATATTGCCTGCTGACCAGTTAAATCTAACAAGATGGCTTGGAGCCAGAGCGGGTCAGGCAAAGGTGAAAAACTAGGAGTCTGAAGACAGAGTTCCTTCAAAGGCAGTGGGAAGGAGACGTACTCTGACTGGGTCTCCAAGTTTTAAGTGTAAATAGAAAGACTGAAATGGTGCTCAGGCTTCAGATGGGGACTGAAACTGACACATCTCAGCCAGAGGCCAAGATCACCACGGCGATCAGGGGCATCTGTCTGGCATCCCAGGACAGCTTCTAGGTCACATGGGGCTTAACAACAAGGGGTTGTGCAGGAAAAAGCAAGATCTACGACTAACATTGACCACCTCAAGTTCAGGCTAGGACTAGCAGCCTCCACACTCTCCCCATTCAGTTGAACTATGGGGGCTGGGATAGGATTCCTCTGTGACTCAGTTTCCTCATGTGTAAAATCACCATCAAACATAAAAAAAAAATCAGATATAATATTATTCAAAAAGCACATATTTAGTGCAATGTGCTAGACCACATAACTAGCCTTGAGAAAATTAGTTCACATCTGTATGCCTTAGTTTTTTTCACTGTGAAATGGGGATAATAACACCCACTTGGTATTTCAAGGACCAAAGAGATTATGAGCATAAAAGCAGCTTCAGGCTGGGCTCAGTGGCTCACGCCTGTAATCCCATCACTTTGGGAGGCCAAGGCAGGCGAATCACCTGAGGTCAAGAGTTCAAGACCAGCCTGACCAACATGGTGAAACCCTGCTTTAAAAACACAAAAATTAGCTGGGTGTGGTGGCAGACGCCTGTAATCCCAGCTACTTATGAGTCTGAAGCATGAGAATCACTTGAACCCAAGAGGCGGAGGTTGCAGTGAGCCGAGATCATGCCACTGCACTCCAGCCTGGGTGACAAGAGTGAGACTCCGTCTCCAAAAAAATAATAATAGCAAAAATAATAATAAAAGCAGCTTTCTTCTCTGGGCTTTTGGCCTTGCCAGTTCTTACCATAAACTCCCATTTTCTGCAGAAAGTTTCAGGGCCCTGTGTCCTTTATCACCAAAGAGACTGAATAATATAGAACCATTAAGCACTCTACAAATCCAACAGCTTGTGTCTTGCCATTGAAAGCAGATCTTCCATTTAGTTATTAACATTTACCACCACACAAGCTTCCAGGCTGGGAGATCAGGCAGATCATTTCAGGAGCTAGTAGAGGGCCGGGAGCAGGCTTCAAGGAGCTTGCCCCATCACAGGAGCTCATGTCCTGGGCACTCGGGAGGCCCTCACTCTGCAGCACCAGGTTCCAAGCATGCATTCAGCTGCCCTCCACGACCTGCCATCTGGACCCTGTGTTTCTTAGGAGATGATGACACCAACTGCACCAGGCATTCCTGGGAGACACCCACTTTTACACAGTGGGGGATGATGTTTCCTACATTCTTTCCATTTTCCTTCCAGTGATATTTAACAGCTCACTGGCCTTTGGGGCCCACCAGCCCATTGGCAGTGTACACAGCACCCTGTGATGAACAAGGCATCTGGTCATCTGTGACCTCATCCAAACCTCACCAAACACTCTGGGCAAGGACAATGAAATGGATTGTTCAGAGGTTGAAACTAAGGCCCAGGAAAGACAAATGGCGTATCCAAAGACAAACAGCTAGAAACGAACGGAATTGTCTTCCTCTTTCACAGACACCCACACACGCACACATAGCCTTGTACCATTACCGAGTTGTATCCTCTAAGAAACATCTACAACGAGCCCAAGATGCTAACAGAAAATTAATTTAAGAAGCAGTCAGGCACCGGGCGCGGTGGCTCATGCCTGTAATCCCAACACTTTAAGAGGCTGAGGCAGGCGGATCACAAAGTCAGAAGTTCAAGACCAGCCTGACCAACCTGTCTCTACTAAAAATACAAAAATTAGCTGGGTGTGGTGGTGCAAGCCTGTAATTCCACCTATTCATGAGGCTGAGGCAGGAGAATCACTTGAACCTGGGAGGCGGAGGTTGCAGTGAGCTGAGATCAAGCCATTGCACTCCAGCCTGGGCAACAAGAGTGAAACTCAGTCTCAAAAAAAAAAAGAAAGAAAAGAAAAGAAAAAGAAATAGGAGATTTGGATCTACATGGAGTGGGGAAAGGGAGGGTGAGGACTAGGACCCTGGAGTTAGACTGGGGCTTGAATCTCAGCTCCTCAGCTCCTCAATCAAGCTGTGGGGACAATAGCTTAGCCTGTCATGACTTCAATCCTTCATCTATAAAAGGAAGATGCAGGGGTTGCTGTGAAGATTAATTGAAACGACTTGTTAATGGCATACAGCAAGTGCCCAATAGATGTTATTTCTCTCCTCCACTCCCATTCCACGCTGAAACAACTTGTCCCTGATCTGTGCCATCTTGTTAATTCCCAGGATCCAACTCAAGAGCACCTTCCTTCCCTGACATCCTAGTCCATCTTGATGCCTTTCTCTCTAGAATTTCTACAGCATTCCTGGTCTTCAACACACAATTTCAGGGCTGTTTATTTGCCAACTGTGTTTTGGACTAATAACTAAACTTAAGGGATGACACCTTTTCCTAGATATTTGCTCAATCAATGGCACAGAGCTGAGCATAGTAGGTGCCTGATAAACACAAGAGTCATTTTTCCCTCTTTTTTGCCTCTATTGCATTTTTTGGGTTTCCTGGAGTATGTCACTATTGATTTGATATTGAATCAAAGCAAACCTAGAAGAACTTAAAGGCAACCACAACTCTACTAAAAATACATTTTTTGTGTGTATGCCCATTTTCTAGCTTGTTGCAGAGAATGCCAGCTGTCCACCAAAATCCTTTTCCCTTCTTCTAGAGTAATAATATTGTAATTGGCACACAGCTTCCTAGCTGTGGACCACATTTCTCAGATACCTTTGTACTTGGGTGTGACCACGTGACCACATTCTTGCCAGTGGAATGTGAGAGAATTGCAAGTCCAACAACCTGTCTACATTACCCCAAGGGGTACCCATTTATAATTAATCACTTCACAGGGGCTGATGCGGGAGAATTGCTTGAGCCCTGGAGGTTGAGACTGTAGTGAGCTGTGATCATGCCACTGCACTCCAGCCTGGGTAACAGAGTGAGACCCTGTCTTAAAAAAAAAAAAAATCCCTTCACATAACCACTTTATAAATAAGAACTCACATATAAAACCCAAATGAGCCTATAAAATAGGAAGCTACATGATGTGAAGCAAGCCACTTTTCCTTTTTGGGCCTCAGTTTGTCCACGTGTAGGTGAGACTCTTCCAACTCTAACATGGAATGAGTCTAGGCTGGACTTCCATTCTCTTTATCTCTCTCCTCTTACCTGTCTCCCACTAGCTACTAGGCAGGCTGTGAAAGAGCAGGTCCCCTGGATTCCCTTCTAATATATCCAAGTCCCAGTTCTTTCTGACTTACAAAGAGCTTCCTGCCTCCCTTCATCATGTTTGCAATACAATTCTGTTCTGTTAATTTCCTGGGAAAAAAAAAAAGTTATTTGTTTTTTCTCTCTGCTGCAGACCTACCTGCTGCTAGAATAAAAAACCTATAGGCTCATCCCAGGCAGCTTCCATCTCCATCAGCTGCCATGGTGGCTGAAGCCACTACGCCTGACCCACACAGCCCTGCTGGGCTACTTTCGACTGAGGACAAGTCAGCATGGGAATCGCAGAGGAGCTCCCCTTACAGGGGTGCCTTGGTTTAATGCAGGGCGCTTTCATCATAGACCCAGCATGGAGGTGCGGCTACCATGCATATGTCAGTATAGCCACATCCAGCATTAACATCTTAAAATACTTCCATACCAGATAGTAAACAGCCACTGCCCCTAAGGGCCCCTCCAAAACCCCCCAGAGCCCCAGTCGCCTTTCCCGGTAGAGGGACCAGCAAGGGGCAGCAGCAGCTTCACCACATTCACTTTATGCCTAAGTCTGTGTTCATAACTATGTATTTTTTTCTTTTATTCTTTTCCTTTTTTTTTTTTTTTTTCACATTTGCCCATACCTTACCCTGTGTGTCTCTGTCGCCAGGTTGGAGTGCAATGGCACCATCTTGGCTCACTGCAACCTCCACCTCCCAGGTTCAAGTCATTCTATTGCCCAACACAGCCAGCTAATTTTTGTACTTTTAGTAGAGACAGGGTTTCACCATGTTGACCCGGCTGATCTCGAACTCCTGGCCTCAAGAGATCTGCCGGCCTCAGCCTCCCAAAGTGCTGGGATTATAGGTGTGAGCCACCATGCCGGTCTGCATTTATTCATTTATTTACTCAGCTATTCATTTATTTATTCATTTATTTACTCAGCTAGTACTCCTCCTTTTCTATATTTGTCATCTATTTTTACCTACACTTTTCCACCTTTGGAAGGGACATTAGATTCGGCCACTGATTCAGATTGCTGATTCAGATTCGCTGAATTCAAATTCGCTGATCCAGATTGCTGACATCTGTATTCTTTTTCTTAAAGAAAGTCCCCAAGCTGCCTGTGCCTGGAGCCCTACAAACCCTGGATGCCCTTGTCCCTTGGTGGTTATTGGCCATGGGAATGTGGATAACAGGGGGGTTCATACACCCTGGAGGTGGAACATCCACCCATGCTCTCACCATCCACTCCGTGGAAATCTGCTTATCGTGGATTGAATTGTGTCTACCCAAAAGAATATGTTGAACCACTAATCCCCAGTACCCCAGAATGTGATCTTATTTGGAAGTGGGGCCTTTGTACATGCCATTAGTTAAGCTGAGATAAGGTCATGCTGGAGCAGGTGGGCCCTTCATCCAATATGACTGGTGTCCTTATAAGAGGAGACTCGAAAGACACAGACCCCTGGCAGAAGATGGACAGAGGCCGAGATGGAAGTGCTGTGGCCGCAAGCCAGGGAGCCGCGAAGATGACCAGCAAACCCCAGATGCTAAGAGAATGAATGCAACCAATTCTTCCCTAGATCCTTCCAAGATAGCTCCTGCCCACACCTCCGTCTGGGGCTTCCAGCCTTCAGAACTGTGAGAGAATCTTTCTATTGTTTTAACTCATCCCAGTTAGTGGTACTTAGTTACAAACAGCTCCAGGAAATTAATGCACTGCCATAGGAAGCTGCTACATCGATGATATTTGCTGAGATCTCAGCTCTCCAGCTCCCAGAGAAACAGTGCCAGCACAGATGACAAAGCAGGCAGAACAAAAGGAAGATGACAGGCAGAACGACGGCAATGGGTTTTGGGAAGCAACAGGGGTGCGACAAGCTGCTTAGGCCCCCAGCTCAGAGCGTCAGATGCAAACGGTCAGCCAGTGTGTTTGACTACATCAGGAGAGGCAGGCCCTAAGAATAGCCCATTGTGCTCCAGAGAGCTCAGTGGGGCCCTGAGCTCTCACTCCAGACCAGGCTCCACTCTGAAGGGTTCTGGGTCAAGCGTCCCCTTCCCTGAGAACAAGCTGCTCCCCACGGCAATGGGACCCGCCTTTGTCCTAGAAGTTGAGTCATCTAAGTGATGAGAGCACAGTGACCCGGGAACCTGAAACCCAGGTGGAATTCCACGCGTCTGCTCATTCTGAGCCCAGGAGCCCAGGGAGCCTTCGGATGGAGCAGCAGGGCCATCAAGTCAGCATAGACAGGGGCGCCATATGACTGACCTTTCCGCTCACGGCTCTCCCTGCTCCCGGGTTAACGGTAATTGAGGTCTGTGAACAAAGGAAGATGCCAGCTACATGAGACAGCAAAGGACTTTAGCAAGTAACACCCAGAGTGCAGGGGCAAGGAAGGGCTTCTCACCTCTCACCAGCAGGGCTGGCCCTCAGCCCAGCTGTCTTCATGGTGAAAATGAAAGAGATCAACTCAATTATCTCCGAGGCCTTTTCTGCCTCAATTTTCTCTAACTCCAGGGACCCCACGCCCTGCTGGGGGCCTTGCACTCTCATGCTGCCTCCTGATTTCCCAGTCCTTCTTCCTGCATGCACTCCACACCTCTCATCCCTGACCCGGTCCTTAGAACTTGCTATGCCCCTGCCTGCCCCATCCGCCCCCTGTCCCAGGCTCTGCTCTACTGAGCAGCAGCCAGAAATCTGGTAAACGAATCAGGTTGTAACCCTTTCTTTAGGCTTTGCAATTAAAAAGGAAGAAGGCTGCTTGAGAATGGGGACCATGGGATTTACTCAGCACCAGCTACAGGTCTAACACATTGCAGGGGCTCGGGAAGTGCTTGTTGAATGAATGAACATCGGTCTCAGTCACTGCAACAGGATGTGCAAGGTGGGATGGAAGGATCAGAGGACTTCTTAGGATGCTTTGATACAAACTCTTAAACACAGGTTCTGCTGTGTCCACAGACCTTGATGTGAGCGTTACATCTGTTAATTCTCAAGCCTCACTCTCTCATATCCCAAGGGGTCCCATTGCCTCAACAGCAGGATGCTGACCCACTGCCCAAAATCAACCCCAAACAAGCGATGGGACTTGCACAGCTGCACGCATTGCATATTTTTTCAACTGTCTGGGACTAAATATAAAACAGTAAAACAATGAAAGGGGGTGGAGAAGGGCAGAGAGGACATATCAGGGGACTTACTGAAGGAAGGAATCAAAGGGGAGCCGGCCGGCAGCTTACGTTTGGCAGTAAGCAGGATAATCACAAAGGAAATTAAAAGTGAGTTTCCTTGAAGGAGGAGAAGGAGGGGAAAAAAAACTATAATTGGTTCCCTCTGCTCCGATGTCCTGGCACCTGCCCTCCATCTGCACCCAGAGGAGAAGTCATCAGAGGTCAAGGGACTGATCCACCAAAACTGTTCCAGGCAGTCTGGCAATGCACACACACACACACACACACACACACACACACACACACACATGCACGTACACACATGTGCATGCACACATACACATGGCTCATCCATGTGTGATTTAAAATAGACAGCCCTTCAATATGTATAGGCCAGAGATGGGACCCAACCTCCCATCCTTCAGTCGTACTGAACCTTTCAGACACATGGAAGGAGAATTCACAGGTGCGGTGTGGTGTGCAGTGATCAGTTGTGAAGCGTGGAGCAAATAATTCGCTACTGACGAGAAAATGTCAAAGTCTGGGAGTGGCTTGTTGAATTGTATAAATCCAAGTGGATTCAAGGTTATACCTGTAATGATGTCATTTTAATGCCCTGTGCTCCCACCTCTTTCTCACAGGAAAGGCAGGGGTGGGGTTAGCCGGCAGGACACTGAGAACCACGCCTAACCCACAGGAGTAAGCAGCCCTCCTTGATGGCCTCAGCCTCAGGTTTGCAGTACAAGCATGTCAGTTGTCTCTGGTCTAAAATGTTGACTCCAGAAGGTGGAAAAAATGTAGAGACACATCTCTGAGACGGGATCTGCCCCCAGCAACCAGCAACATTTATTCAAGCTGTACCTGGGGCCTTGTGTTGATGGGGTCAGATGATCCAAATGTGAGAGAGAGAAAGTCAGAGTCAGAGGGAGACAGAGACAGAGAGAGACACAGAGACTCAGAGACAGAGTCACAGAGAGAGGCTGCCTGGGTTGGCTTGCCTCCATGCCTGGTAAAGTCCTGTGTGCTGTAACCCACCACCCTGCTTTTCCAGTGAACTCCCTTTTTTGCTGAAGCCAGTTTGAGTAGAATCCTGTTACCTGTAGGCAACAAGGCCTTGGTCAAAGCCCATTTCTCAGTTAGCCATCTGCAGAGGGACAGGACAAGAGGGCTTAGGGACCTCCTGGTGAGGCCTAGAAAAGGTAGGGAGAGTGCAAGGGGCCAGCAGCTGTGGCCCTCCAACTGTGCTCCTTGGAGCTGCAAGCAATCTCTGGACAGGACTCCAGGGGCCAATCTGCTTTCTGTTCCAGCTAGAGTTTGGTTTGAACAGAGGTGATCATGGCTTTACTTCTTTTAAAACCTACCAGGCAACAGCACAAGGCACAGGCAGGAAGTAGGGATGGGATCGTTTCTGGTTATTCACCCTCTCTCATTTATTCTACTTTAAGAAACAGGGACATTCCAACTGCATATTATTTCAAGCTGAGTAAGGGACCGGGATGAGACACCCAAACTAAAGGTCAGTTAGAGGGCTGCTGTGTGACACAACTCCTGCGGGGCCATTTGGTGCTACGGTCTGTGTGGAAGGTGCCTGGAGCTGCACAGTACTGGGGTGCAGCCCAAGGGGCTGATTCTGCCTTGTCTCCTCACCAGGATGCCTGCTGGAGGCCCTTCTGTAGCCTCCACTCCAACGAGACTAGGCTCCTTTCGCTCTGGGGAATGGGATAGGAGAGAAGCAAGTGCTGGCTCTTCCGTGTCCCACTGGAGGGAATATGCCATACTATACCCTTGCCAATAAGGGGAAGAAATTAAGAGACTTTGCATGTGGAATCCCAGGGTGCAACAGAAGACGGCATCATTGACACTGGAAATCACACCTGTAATCCTAGCACTTTTGGAGGCCAAGGCCAGAGGGTCACTTGAGGCCAGGAGTTCAAGATCAGCCTAAGTACCATAGTGAGACCCAGTCTCTACTAAAAATAAAAAAAACTAGCCAGGCATGGTGGTACACACTTATAGTCCCAGATGCTTGAGAGGCTGAGACCAGAGGATTGTTTAAGCCCAGGAGTTTGCCTGGGCAACAGAGCAAGACTCTGACTCAAAAAAAGAGAGAGAGAAGAGAAGAGAAGGAAGAAGTAAAGTGACTATATTTTCGACATTTTTGAGAAAAATATTTCTTAAGACACCAAAATACATATTTTTTTTAGATGAAGTCTTGCTCTGTCACCCAGGCTAGAGTGCAGTGGTGGGATCTCTGCTCACGGTAGCCTCTGCCTCCCAGGTTCAAGCAATTCTCCTGCCTCAGCCTCCCGAGTAACTGGGACTACACATGCGTGTCACCATACCTGGCTAATTTTGTATTTTTAGTGGAGACAGGGTTTCACCATGTTGTCCAGGATGGTCTTGATCTCCTGACCTTGTGATCTGCCCACCTTGGCCTCCCAAAGTGCTGGGATGACAGGTGAGCCACTGAGCCCAGCCCAAAATACTCAAAAATATTGAGAATTATGTTAAAGTTAAGAACTTTTCTTTATCAAAATGTACTTTGAAAAATAAAAGTACAATTTACAGACTGGAAAAAGGTATTTGTGATACATACAAATGCCAAAATATTAGTATGAGCAACATAGAAAGAACTCACAAGTTGTTAGGAAAAGCACAAACAATGCAAAATTTTAAAAATGGACAAAGACATTAAAAAGTAAGTCACAGAAGAAAAAAGCATACAAAGCCAATAAACATATAAAAAGATGTTTAACATCAGAGAAGTGCAAGTCAAGGCCACTAAGAGACGCCATTCCACGTGCATTTGGCAAAATTTAAAGCTGTCACAGCTGAGTGTTGGTGAGGATGCGGACTCATGGTATCGCTTTCACATTGCAGGTGGAACTGTAAATTGGTACAACCACTTCGTCAAACCATTTGACTTTATCTCCTAAAGCTGAACATTTAGATATCTAAAACTCAACAGTGAACATATGCTCAGCAGTAGATACTACCAAAATGATCACAGCAGCACAGTTCACAAAAGCGAAACCCTGGAAACACCAATTATTGTTCATCAACAGGAGAATAAATAAACTGTGGTGTGTTCTCGCCGTGTACGACAGTCAACACACATTGATTGGAGCTTTCGTTTGAGAAGATGAAAAGAGTTCTGAAATGGATGGTGGTGATGGTAGCGCAAGAATGTGAATGTACTTCATGCCACATAATTGTATACTTAAAAATGGTTAAAATGGCCGATTCTATGTTACACATGCTTTGCTACAATAAAAAGTTAATTATGGTAAACTTGACAATATGGATATATCATTGATAATATCAAGAAAAAAGAAATTTCCAAAGATGACATACAGCATATCTTAATACAGTTTAAAAAAACTAAAATTTAAAAAATGCTATTTGTGGCTGGACCCAGTGGCTCACGCTTATAATCCCAGCACATTGGGAGGCTGAAGCAGGTGGATCACCTGACATCAGAAGTTCGAGACCAGCCTGAACAGTATGATGAAACCCCATCTCTACTAAAAATACAAAAATTAGCTGGGCATGGTGGCAGGTGCCTGTAATCCCAGCTACTCGAGAGGCTGAGATAGGAGAATCTCTTGAACCTGGGAGGTAGAGGTTGCAGTGAGCTGAGATCACACCAGACCACTCCAGCATGGGTGACAGAGCAACTCTGTCTCAAAAAAACAAAAATTGAGAACACATGGACACAGGGAGGGGAGCATCAAACACTGGGGTCTGTTGGGGGGCGACTATGGGAGGGACAGCAGGAGACAGGGAGGTTGGGGAGGGATAACATGGGGAGAAATGCCAGATTTAGGTGACAGGGGGATGGAGGCAGCAAACCACATTGCCATGTATGTACCTACACAACAATCCTGCACGATCTGCACATGTACCCCTGAACCTAAAGTACAATTAAAAAATATATATATATATCCCCCCAAAAAATGTTTTTTGAGAAAATATATCATAGAATTCAGGATGATAGTTAATCAGATTGAGAAAGTCATCTTATAGCTTAATACGTGTTATTATGAAAAAACTGGCTTTTGTTAGGTGCCAGATTCGCAGGCGTTTATTGCATTAAAAGAAGGAATATGAAAGGGAACAAGAATGGATAGAAGAAAGATGGGAAGGAAGGAGAGAGGAGGGGGTCCATTTATAGGTCAAATATGAGATTATGCTGTGAAGTAAGGATTTTGATTACTTGTACTTTGGTCTCCTGGGGCTCTTTTTAAAATGCTAAACTGGACAAAATTGTGTTTAGCAATACATATGCAAGTGAAACACATTTCTAAAAAGTGAAGGTATTATTAGCACAACAGACAGGACAGTGGTTGCACTGGGGTGAGAAGGGAGATACATTTGGGGCTTCCAACATCCTGGCTCTCAATTTCTTAAACTCAGCCATGGATACATGCTTGTTCATTTTATTATTATTTGTAATGCACACACATACTTTGCATGCACTCTTTTGAATGTATGATTTATTTCACAGAGAGTAAAACAGAAGAAAGAAGATTTAATTAATTATAATACAAAGAAACAAAAGAGAATTTTTAGGGTCCTCCGAAAACACTAACGATCAAAGCTCTGGCAAGTTTGATCAAAAAAGAAATAGAAAAGGCACATAGATTCAGAATGATAAAGACAATATAACTGCAGATACAGTAGATTTTTTTAACTTCCAAGAGAATACTACACACAACTGTATGCCAATAAATCTGAAAACAGACAAAATAAGTAATGCTCTAGAAAAATGTGTAACAGGATATTAAGATGAGACTTTCTCCATCTCAGCTTTAGCTGAGGCTCTGGAGACCAAGAACAAGTTGCCAAATGTTTCCTATTCCTAAACAAGATGCCAAACCACCTTGCCTCTGCAGGACAAGCTAAGGTTTTGGAAACCAGTTCTGCCAACACTGACCATCCCCAGGTCCACCTGCTGAAAGGGCATACATTGGAGAGGCCTGGAAGAAGGAAAGATACTTTGGAAGATAGGTGTGGTAGACAGGTGCTCAAACCAAGTGAGAAGAACTTGAAGAGGCCCACTTGGGGAGCTTGATGAGTCGTCAGAATTGGGGAGTCTTTATGGCATACCTGAAAAATCTAAAGGCAAATCACAGTGATGGGACCTGCCTCACAATAGAGTGGAGAAGAGGAAGAAAGTGCTGTCTTACTGATGGTGGAAAATGACATATGAGCTTATCAAAGGGCAAGAGGGAAGAGGATAAGGAGTCTGCCCTCTGAGGAATGGGAGCAAACAGAGAGGGTCTGGCAGAGAAGACCAGTTGGCTAGTTGGAGTCATGACATCACCATGCCAGAGGCATTGCAGCTGGAAGTTCCCAATGGGGTAAGCAGAGCTCAGAGAAATCCATGAAATGCCAAGCGGAGAAAGCCGGCGTTCGACATGCATTGAGTTTAGAGAGCACCAGCCCCTTTAGAAACGTTCCTGTCTTTTAAAGTGTTTCCTTTCCTTTAGAACTCCCCTCTCCCCCAGACAGAGGCCTGCAGATTGAACATTGTGATCTATTCATAATTCTATTTATCTATCTATCATCTATGTAGCTATCTACCTACCTATATATTATCTATGTATCCAAGTAACACCTCAGAAAGGCAAGGAGAATTTAACTTCAGAAAAACGACTAACATCATTTACCAAATTAACAAATTTTTAAAAACTATACTTTAAAAACATTTTGATAAAATTTAAATCTATATTTAATTCAAAGCTTCATGTTAAAAACAAAATCCCCGCCCCCCAAAAAAAAAGAAAAAAAAGAAAAACCTCTTAGAGAATTTGAGAAAGTGGGACTTTTTTTAACCTGGTAAAAAGATATCTTTGAAAAATATGCAGAAAATATTGTACTCAGTGGTAAAACATTAGACATATTTTCTTTAAAATGAGAAATAATATTTTTTAGAATTAAATCTAACAAAAAAACTCTAAAGATATTTATTGCAAGAAAAATGTAAAACTATATTGTAGGGTATTAAAGAAGATGTAAATAATGGAGTGGTATACCATGTCCATAGATGGAAAGACTCCATATCTTAAAAACAGCAATTTCTGCAGCTGGGCATGGTGGCTCATGCCTGTAATCCCAATTTTGGGAGGCCGAGGCAGGTGGATCACCTGAGGTTGAGAGTTCAAGACCAGCCTGACCAACATGGAGAAACCCTGTCTCTACTCAAAATACAAAATTAGCTAGGTGTGGTGGTGCATGCCTGTAATCCCAGCTATTCGGGATGCTGAGCCAGTAGAATCACTTGAATCCAGGAGGCAGAGGTTGTGGTGAGCTGAGATCGCACCATTGCACTCCAGTCTTGGCAATAAAAACAAAACGCCATCTCCAAAAAACAAAAAATAGCAATTTCCCCCAAATTATGGCTACAAATTCAATGTCATTCCCTCTTAAATTCCAAAGGATATTTTTCACAGGGCTTGATAAAATGATCTTAAAATTAATATGAAAGTAAAGATGGCTAAAAATAGCCAGGGCAATGTTGAAATAAAAAACCAAAATTGAAAGACTTATGTTGCCAGATAAAATAAATCATTATAAAGCTATTGCAATTAAAACAGTGTGATGTTGCTCTAAGAATAGACAAATACACCATGGAATAAAACGTAGAGCCCAGAAATAAACCCATAAACTTAACATGGGTAATACATAACAGATATGGAATTACAAATCAGTATAATGAATTCGTCTGTAAATAATGAATGAAGAAATGAATTATTCTATAAATAGTACTGGAAAAACTGGCTAAGAAAAAGGTAAAATTAGGCCTTTTTATCACATTGCACACACACACTCAATTCAAGGAGATTAAACATACAAATGTGAAAGATCAAAGCTTTTAAATTTTTAGAGGAAAAAGGAGAAATACAGAAGAATATTTCAGCATAGAAAAAATGTTTAATCAAAATACATTAACTACAAACTATAAAGGAAATTTTTAAAATGTTAGAATGTATTAAAATTTAAAACTTTTCCCTAACACTTTTATAAATGAAACAGAAAAGTCACTGATTGAAAAAACATATTTTACCAACAAAGGATTAGTATTTAGAATATATAAAGAACCTCAACAAATCAGTAAGAAAAAGACAAACAATCAAACAGAGAGTTGTGCAAAACATATGAACAGGCAATTCACAGAAGAAAATTGTGACATGTATTAAAATAGGTTTAATCTCACCAATAGTCAGGGAAACAAATTGAAACAACAGAAAGATTCCATTTCACACGAATCAGATTGGCAAAATCTTGCAAGTCTGATAACAGACTTGAAAGAAACAAGGAAAGGGAGTGCCTATACTTGATGGGAGAGCGTATTGGTACAACCACTTTAAGGAGGAATTTGAGAATATCCTGTAGATTTAAAGATGTGCAAACCTCTCAACTCAGAAAAACCAATTAAAGATAACCACCCTAAAGACAGTTTCTCACGTGTGCACAGTACAAAGGTGTTCATCCAAGTCCTGTTTGTAATAGTGAGAAAGTGGAAATAACCATCACAGGAGAATGAAAAACTAAAATGTGGTTTCTTCATACAATGGAATATTATGCAACAGTTAAAATGAACCAGATGTATAATATTACTTCTCACACAATCCACTACACTTAACAAATTCTACCTCCTTGATGTCTATTTGCTCCTTTCCATTCCCTCTATGCCAAGACCCTGTCATAATTTTTGCTTAGATGATGCAACAAACGCATAACTGGCCTCCCTGCTCCCCATCAGCCCCTGGAAGCCACCCAGCAGCCAAAGGCATCTTTCCAAGGCATGCATCTGACAATATCACTTGTCTACTTAGAACTCTCCTATGACTCTCTGAGGCCTACAAGACAGAGTCCAAATGTCTCTGCAGAGCTTATAAAAGCCTCATCTTTCACCCAGCAGCCCTTCCAATCTAGCCTCACAGGACTGTCTGTGGTTCACCAGACATGCCAGCTGTTCAGCCTCCAGGCCTTGATTGTGTGACTTGCTCTCTTGGCCTGGAGCGAGCTTTTCTCTCCGCACCCCTGTCCCACCCAGACTTATTCGCCTATCAAAGTGGATCAGCCTGGCAAGTGTCCACACTCATCTTTCAAGGCTCAACTCAAGAATCTCAGTGAAGAAATTTGCACACACCCATACCCCACTCCCCTCTCCCCTATTCTTCTGTTTTCTCCTATAATCTGTCAGCCACATCTCGAGGCAAAAGACCAGGTTTTCTCCTGTGTGGGAACCAAGGCAAGTCACTTCCCACTCAGAGCCAAAGTCCACCTTTGTGCAAAAGCACAGACCATTCTTTCCAGCTCTTCATGTAGACTGGCACACACTGGAGAGTTCTGGACATGGGTAGGAGGCTGTTTCTCTCTCTCAGGTGTCACCACCCCTTCCCAGCATTGTCAAACTGCATCACTTTCTGTGGCTGCTTCTTGATTTCGATTCTCTGCATCCCTCAACAAGTTTATGCTCTGGAACCAGCTCTAAAGACTCTCCAGTTGAGCCTAAAGATCCATTATATGAGAGCATCAGGAAGAGAGCATCTACCCTCCAGCAAAAGCCATCTATATGGATGCTCAAAGCCAAACTCCTGAATTCTCCTTCACTCCCACACAGGCAGCCCAGAAGTCCAAAGAGGAGGAGGCAGAGAAGGTGCCATTGCAGAGGAAAGGGGAGAACCAGAAGCCAAGGAGGAAAGGACCATGTCAAGTGCTGCCGGATGTCTTATGGCATAAGGCCAGATCTTTCAGACAATGAACCAGAGTAGCAAGTGGTTTTAGGGCTATATTCTTGTGCAACTCTATTTTTAATCTGTATGATAACAAGTCCTTTCTGTGGAAGGCTGATCCTATTAAGTGGAAATCTTTTTGCCTGGTGAGCACCTTGACAGGTTTGGGTGTGTGCACTTACAGGTGGGAGCAGTGCTGAACTGCTCTGAAAAAAAGAAGGAAATGTATTCAGACATCCAAGGGAGAGAAGGAGAGGGCATCCAAAAACAAAAGGAGGAGAGAAGGAAGCCAAGAAGGTAGGGGAAGGTTAGGTGGTGCGGAGGGCAAAGACCTGAGTCAACATTTTCAAGCAAGGAAGGCCGCTGCATGATTTTAAGTTACGTATGGGGTGATGCTCATTGTGGCTTGCTGCCAAAGGGAAATTTGTCACGCTCCCAGATCTTCATGAATGTGGGTCTCTTGGGGGTGGAGCAGCAATGGACTGATTCTACTTCTGGGCCGTGTAAAGTGAAGAGAGAGAGAGGGTTACTGCATTTGCACCTTGAGAACAGAGTCCCTTGGGGATTCATAGAAATCTTTGCAGGAGTGAGGGGGGCTTTGGAATGGGGGTTCAAACCATTCTGTTGTAGATCTTAAGTGCCCCTAGTTGACATCTGGCTCACTCTTGTTAAGTGCACAGAGCATCTAATAAACTCAGAGAAAACCGTTGACCTTTCTAAAGTATATCAAAGCCCTCTAGCATATCATTTCCTGAAGAATAAATGAATAAGTACAAGTACACACATCTACACATCTTGCACGGTGTTTAACACTCCTTCCTTGCACTTGGCCACAGACCACTGCCACCCAGAGTTGGAAGAATCCACAGAGAAGGCCCAGGTGAAAACCCACTTACAGACGAGGCAATGGAGGCTCAGAAAGGGAAAGCAACTTTCTCAAGACCACACAGCTGATGGGTACAGAGCTGAGGCTCAAAGCCACATTTTCTGCCCCTCTGGTTTCTGTTTTTTCCCCAGAGTACTGCCGTTGCTGTGAGTTAGGCTGAAGCCAATTTGGGTTTGAGGGCATTTCATTAAAATGTGTCCTGGGAGTCAGAATAGGAGACAACGAGGCCTTGTTTTCTAAGTGAATCTCCAAGGGTTACGAGTTCCAAGCAAACACATTCCTGAATCTTTGCCACCACATTTAAAACCAGACTAGAAAATTTATAAATGGGCTTTTTCTCTTTACAGATAAGAGAACCACAGAATGTTAGATCTTCAAGAGACGGACTAGTGGGGTGTTTCCCTGGCCAGGTTCCCTCTAGCCAAAGTATCTGAATTCTCTACCATGCACCTTTAAAGTTACTGTAGACAGACAACAGATGCGTGTCTACATTAGCTTCTCCAACAAACATTGTAACTATTTTTAAATCTTTTCTAGTTCTTTAATCAGAGAAAAACAATAGGCATTACACAAATTACATTCAATGTTTTGCAAAATATCTAAGGTATTTAACTGATCAAGAATCCATTTCTTCAAGAATGGCAAAATGTGGATAACTATTGAGCCAGGTTCTGGGTACACAGGGGTTCATGATCTTATTCCCTCTACTTTATATATGTTTTTTAAATTCCATAGTGAGAAGTTTAATCCATGTATATATTTTTAGGTATGCTTCTCAAATTGATGTGTCAGAAGTAAGGACTTCCGTTTAAACATTTTGCCTATAGATTTTTAAAAATGCCAAATTGCCGTCAACAAGTTCTAGTCTGTAGATCTATGCTTGCGTCCAAGCCTTCATTTTAAAGATGGGAAAATTGAGATTCAGGATGGAGTGAGATGGCTAGGATCACTGCACAACCACCATAAGTTGAGGTGGCAACTATGTCCCATTAACCTTCATCACCATCACTTTATGTTTGCATGCACACACATAGGCATGCGAAGCACTGAGAGAATATTGATGGGTCCCATTTGAAGGGCCCACATTCTAGACTCCCTGCCCTCTGGACAGAAGCATGTGCCCCACAGCACTGCATACCCCACTGATCTGCACTTGCCCCATTCTTTCAAACTCCTATTTGTCTGTCTTCCTGCTACTCTCTGAGCTCTCTGAAGACAAGAATTAGGCTGTCCTCTCCCTCTGTCTTGGGCTGGGAAGGACCCTGCCCCACACAGAGTGAGAGTTCCGTAAATCTATATCATAAATCAAAATTATAATGTGTAAAGGTGAAGCCGTGTAGCATTCTGGGCTTGGAGTGGACGGTGGAGAGGAAGACAGGAAAGGAAGGAAATGGTTTAGAAAATGGAGCAAGAGATTTGATCCTCACCCCAGCTGCACTGCTTCCTACCTGTGGGGCCTCATTCTCTCCAACAACAAAATGAAAGTCATAAAGTTTAGTTTGTAGAGCTGGGGTGAAGAAGAGAGGATGAGTGTCCAGTGCCTGGCACATAGTAGGTGCTAAGTAAAAGCCTGGATGACAATGATGATGCCAGGATGAAGATGACACCTGACGCAGAACCTGAGGCAAAGGTGAGTGTTCCAAGCAGAGGCAGCAAAGGACTACCTTTAGCCAAAAATCTAAAGTTCAAGGACTTTTAATAAAAGTGGGGGAGGAGAGAGAATTCACAGGCATTTAGTTCTTTCATGTGCATGACCTTAATTAATCCTCATGTCAACCTGGGAGGTGGATGGTTTTGTGTCCACGTCTGCAAGAGAAAACATTAACACAAACAGGTTAAGTTGTTCACCCAGGTTCTCAGTGGTGTTATAACTGCTGGAATTTCTGGCATCTGATGCAGGAAGGGATTCTGGGCTCCCAGGTACTCTCCCTATTGTCTCTAAATCAAATCAAGTCCTGGAAGCTGCTCAAAGCTCACCTCCTTTGGAGGCCAGGCCCTTGTGCCTTTGTTTAACAATGAACAGGGTTTCATTCCGGGCTGACCTAGTTCAAGTTGACCTGAGTGGGGATGTTGTTTGGGAGCTGGGTGAAAGAGCACAGAGCCTTCTTCTTCCTTCTCTGCTGCCCATAAGAAAACATGATCCAATGACTCTTCTCCATGCCTTGTAACCCCAGCTTCCCCTGGGTTCAGCTTTGACTATTTGACTCTCTTAAACTTCTATCATCCCCTCAGGGACCATGGAGTCAGTAGCTTCAAGGGCCATGCCAGGGCAAGAGAAAGGGAGAACCGGGATGCAAACTTAATGCTGGTATGACACTTGGTTGAGTGACTTCACTTCCCTGAGCCTCTGCTTTCTGCAAAATGGGGATAGAGATATTTGCCTCACAGGTTGCTGTGAAAGTCTTTAAGATGACCGTGGCTAGAAAATGCGCAGCCCCTAGCCTGCACTCACCAAACACCAGTTTCCTAGGCTGTCATCCACAGCCCCCACACTTCCTTCACTGTGACCTTGGCCATTCCTGTGCACCACCGCCATGCACCATGAGCTTTGTATTTTTCTATAACTCGACTCACTTTAAAAACTCAATCTCACTTCCACAAATAGAAAACCAGTAGCACTCGAAAGGCATTTATTCATGTGTTTAATCAATTCTTATCCAGCACTCACCATGGGCCAGGTACTGTTCTGGGGCCAGGGGTGTAGCAGTGAACCAGTGACCCCTCACTCTCATAGAGCATACTCTCCATACAGAGAGCAAATAGAACATGACATCAGTAGCCATGCACACCGTGACGACGAAGACGCCAAGGAACAGAGCTGTACTAGAGGGAAGGGGGAGCGGAAACTTGTGTAGTGAGGTCAGCAGAAGTGAATTTACTTATAATAAAGCTAAGCTTGAGGGCCCTGTGCTCACTTGGGTCCCTTCTTGTTCCCATGATAGAAGCTTCCTGACCAAATTTTGTATTCACAATGGTGTACTCTTTTCTCCTAAAGACTGCTCTCAAAAATCACATGAGCTTCAGGCCCCACAAAGCCTGGCTCTGCTCCCAGCGGTCAGGAAAGGCCTCTCTGAAAAGGTGACATTTGAGCATGGACCTGAATAATTAGAAAGAAACCATTAAAATGATCAAAGAAAGATTCTTGGCCCTGAGACAGGGAGCCAAGAGATTCTGAGAAGGTCCCAAGCTATCTGCTTTGTAGAGTTAAAAGGCTATATTTAGACTTATATCGCAGATCAGATCTCAAATAAAGCTGACCTGAAGGCTTTTCTGCATCTCCCTGGAGTCTCCACCCATGCTAAGGCTTCAGCCAGGCCTGAGAAGTTGGGGGGGGGGGGGCGGAGGGGGAGGGAGCAGGAGATCTCAGAGGATAAGAAGCACTGATAGGCCTGGGGTCACAGGGAATGGCTGCGGATAGGGACAGGAGGAAGAAACCAGGACAGAGTGTACCCAGTGCTGATGAGGAGGTGGAGCAACTAGAACGCTCATGTACTGCTGGTGGAAACGCAAAGCGGTATAGCCACTTTGGAAAACAGTTCAGCAATTTCTCATAAAATGAAACACACATTTAATGTATGACTCAGTCATTGCTCTCCCTGGTTTTACCCTAGAGAAATGAAAACATGCTCACACAAAAATCTGTACATGGCAGTTTCTAGGAGCTTTATTTGCAATAGCCAAAAACTGGAAAAAAAGCCAAAAATAGCTCAGGTGTCCAACAACAGGTGAATGGATGAGCAAACGGTGGCCTTTCTGTGCAATGCATTACTCCTCAGCATGACCGAGGCACGAACAACTGATCTACCCAGTAACATAGATGAGCCTCACAGACATCACACCGAGTTAAAGAGCCAGCCATAAAAAAATCTACCTGTATGATTCCATTATCCGACACTCCAGCTATCCCAGCTGAAAGCAGGTGGAGGGCAGGTACAAAGGGACACAAGAGGCCTTTTTGAGATTGAAATGTTCTATCCTTTGTGACATACTATGCCCAGGTTACAGATGCAAACGCTGAGGCCCAAGGCCACATGGCCAGTTACACAATGACCTATCCTGCCTGGGAAAAGTGGGCAAGCCCAGATCCTCTGCTCTGGACGCCCAATTCTTTCCCTTCTCTTCTCCACATATCCTCCTCCATGCAGAAGGGGCATGAGCTGGGAGACCCTTCACTGAAGCCGAAGGGCCCAGAGCCTAGCACAGGGCTGGCAAAGCCAAAGAGAGAGAGAGAGAGCTCTGAGAACTTGTGAGCTTGTAACTGTGGGGCTGTGCCTGGGTGCCACTGTGAGGAAGCACTTCTCCCCTGGGCAAAGCACACATGGGGTGTGAAGGAGTGGACGGGGACGTAGCCGTGGCTTTGCCCAGAAAGATCCTGTTTCCCCTGGCGCTTTTTTCCAGTGTGGCCTGCCAGGAGAGATTAAGATCGCAACACCATGCCGCTGGGGAAGGAGATCAGTGGATTCTGGGGTGCTTGTCTCCCTGAGAAAGGCAGTTTGTTTGAGATCTGACTCCAATCCCCGGATGAAGCTATGCCAGGTCCCACTGGAGCTGACATGAAGAGAGAGAAGGCCCCTGAGGCTGGGAGGCCTCTGAACAAACCTAACAGGATGGAGCTTCCAGAATCCTGAGGGAATCATGAGGAGGCTCTGGGGTCACCACGGGAGCCGTAGCTGCAGCACCTCCTGCTGACGGTGAATCTCTGCTGCAGACCAGACCCCTGGGTTGACTGAGGACACAGGTGGCCTTGGTCCTGCAGAGCTGGCCCAGAATGGAAAGAACCTGGCTGGTTTGCTCCAGAGTGTGACAGCCTGGATCCAGAGGGGTTGGGGGAGGTTCGTCTCTCAAAAGGGAGGGGAAGGAATAGCCCATTAGTATGGAGGCTGGCAGAACTTTTTCAAAGTAAAATGTAAAACACGAAAGGTTTTTGATGTTATTGCTGTTCGGAGCACAATGAGACACCTCCTGGTGACCCAAGAATCTTCTGTCACTTTTCTACTACCTGCAGTGATTTTAGAATGGGAAGATTAAGGAGAAAGTTCCAGTCCTGACCACTGGGTCAACCGCAGGGAAGAGAAAAGAAATAGCTGAAACTCACAGTGAAAGGAAAATCAGACCTCACTGAGGTTGCAGTCTGAAGCCAAAGTGGATGGGGACAGTTTGCAGGAATTTGCATCTTAGAGGACCTTGGGTTCCCTCGGGGCACGAAATGAGGATTTCAGTCGAGCTCTTTCAGATTTCAGAAGGGGCTGGGGCCACTAGCTGCCATCTGAGATACACGTTCACAGGGGATGAGGGAAGATGGAGGAGCGGACGTGGTGCGTCTCCTCTTCTCAAAGAGCATCCAGTGTAGTTCAGCAAGTGAGCCAAGCTCCCCACAGGCTTAGGAGACTAGAGAGGGGCGTGAGGAAGGAACAGAGAGAGTGATGGAAGGAGATGGGGGAGAGAGAGAGAAAAAAGAGTTGGGAGAGGGACCATATAACACTCGTGCTATGAGAACTGAAAGCAGGAGAAGGGCAGGTAAAAAGGGACACAGAGAACTTTCTGGGAAAATTGAAATGTTCTCTCCTTTGATTGTGATGTATTACACTTCTCCCTCTCCACCGTGCACAGGGCAAGAGGCACGCTGCATGTGTTCTGGAATTTGGACTCTCGCCAACTGCTAATCTGCTCCTAGTTTCACCTCCTCCAGCCACTTGTACCAATGCCCTCTTGACAGCACTTCAGACCCCCTTGGCCTTCCTTCTTATCCCAGTCAGCCCTGAGGCTACCAGCTCACGTCTTTGCTTGTTTTGTGAAGGTGCAAGCTGTCCCAGTCTCACCTCTGAGTCCTCCCTGCTCCCTTTCATTCGGCCCAGTCTTTGCTGCCTTAGAAGCCCTGAACCCACCTGGTGCTCACCCAAATGCACTGTAGCTACATGGGCTGCCAGGATCAAAGGGGGAATGAATAAATGGCACCCCTTCTTCCCCAGGCAGACAGTTCTGGGACTCATTTTCAGGAGGCTTCTTATAAGGCCTCACAACAGTGAGCAGAAGCAAGCCCATCATGCCTCCTGGTACCAGTTGCCCCCTTCCCAGTTTCCTGGGAATGTACTCAAAGCACTTATCCCACAACAGCCTCTGACTTGGGTCCTGCTTGGGGGAAAGCAGGCTAGGACACCCTCATCAGGATGCATCTGCAGTGCCATCCTGGAATAAGCACCTCGGGACTGTGGACTTGGCTTTCTTGGAAGCCAGGACTGCCCCGACCTCATCATCTCCAACATCAGGCACACAGACAGGCTTTGCAGACCACTGGGTCCCACCTCTCAAACTCTCTGCTTGGCTCTCACATCCTGACTTGACTGTGTGGAAAGGCCCAGTCTGGCCCCCAGGCTGAGTTCTGTAAATAGCTAGAAGGTGTGTTTACCAAGAGTCCACTAACCTTCCACTAGCAGGGGCAACACAATACATTAGTTACTTAATGTCTGGAGGTTGTTTTGCTCAAGGCAAAGTGATTGAACCACCAAACCTGTCTGGTGGCCTGTATTTCCACAGGCCGCTCCAATTGGTCAGCCTGAGATCCAGGTGTAAAGTGCAGAGCTTCTGCCCATCTGGATGCTAGGAGCCTGGGTTCCCGGCTCAGCTCTACATGAGCACTGGATGACCCTGGAGAAATCCTCGGCCTCGTTGCCTTTTCCCTGTGAACTGAAAAAGAATGAGACATTCTCCAAAATCCTTCAAGCCGCAGCAGGATTAGAGAATCATACTCCTTCCTGTGCTCAGAGAAACAAAGTTCAGGTCTCCCATCAGAACTCCGCCCCAGTTAACATTCTCCATGCATAACCACTCCTTGGCAGAACATATGTATCTTCAATATAGTGCTTTGTGGCTGGTATTGACATGGGGAAGAAAATGTCTCCAAAATTCAATATAACTTTTTAAAGAAATAATGTGCATGAAGAGAATCATGGTACATTCTAAATTCAGTTAGTAGACTGTCTGAAGGAAAGCATGTTCTGAAAAACATGAAAGTGGTGTCGGGGCGCCGTGGCTTGTACTTGTAATTCTAGCACTTTGGGAGGTCAACGTGGGCAGATCACTTTAGGCCAAAAGTTTCAGACCAGCCTGGCCAATATGGCGAAATCCTGTCTCTACTAAAAATACAAAAATTAGCCGGGCACAGTGGCTCACACCTGTAATCCCAGCACTTTGGGAGGCCAAGGAGGGCGGATCATGAGGTCAGGAAATCTAGACCATCCTGGCTAACATGGTGAAACCCCATCTCTATTAAGAAGACAAAAAATTCACTGGGTGTGGTGGCGCACCCCTTTAGTCCCAGCTACTCAGGAGGCTGAGGCAGGAGAATTGTTTGAACCTGGGAGGCGGAGGTTGCAGTGAGATTCCATCTCAAAAAAAAAAATTTAATTTAATTTAAAAAAAACAAAAATTAGTGGACTCTTGGTAAACACACCTGCAAGCTACTTACAGAACTCAGCCTGGGGCCAGTTCAGTATGTTCCCAGAAGCATTTTCACACAGAACATCTCGTGTTGGAGGCGAGATTACTGTCATTGAACAAGAGATGTGCAGTCTTCCAAACTGACAGGGCAGCTATATTCTTTGAAAATTTGGTGTATATTAAAGCCTTGCAAATACGCTTGACGTTTATTATGTAAAGCAAAGTTGAGTTGTTAGATTAGATAATCATCTAATCTCCCTCAGTGTCCTGAGAGACACTCAGAAGTCACGTGGAATGCAAGACAGTCCCTCACTGAGATGGCCCATGCATTACAGAGAGTCTCATAGCCTTCGTTTCTCACAGGCCACCCAATCGTGCCAGCAGTGGCCTCTTAACATCACGACCACCAGAAATACCCTACACACACATTTTTAAAGGGCCGCCCGGGGCATTCCCATCTTCATGGAAAATTTGTCCTACAGAAGAGTCACCACATACATTAGAATAGCTGCGGGTGTGGTGTGACAATGGGGTATTTATGATGTATTGAAGATTTCAAGAACTTCCCTGTTCTTTCCATTAGCTTTGGTGTGTGTGTGTGTGTGTGTGTGTGTGTGTGTGTGTGTGTGTGTGTGTGTGTCAGGGGTGCAGTTTGAGACAAGGTCTTGCTGTATATCCCAGGCTGGAATGCAGTGGCATGATTGCAGCTCACTGCAGCCTTAACCTCCCAGGCTCCAGCAATCCTGTCACCTCAGTCTCCTGAGCAGCTGGAATTATAGGCACACACCACCACACCCAGCTAATTTTTTTAATTTTCAGTAGACACAAGGTCTTGCTATGTTGCCCAGGCTGGTCTTGAATTCCTGAACTCAAGCAATCCTCTGACCTTGGCCTCCCAAACTGTTGAGATTACAGGTGTCAGCCATCACACCCAGCTTCTGTGAGCTTAAAAAAAAAAATGCAACGGCATTCTAATACAAAAATTCGCCCTTTAAAGTGTATAATTCAGTGGTTTTTAGTACATTCACAAAGTTGTACAACTGTCACCACTATCGAATTCTAGAACATCTTCATTGTCCTAAAAAGAAACCCTATACCTGTTAGTTGTCATGCCCCATCCCCCTCTCCTTCAAATTCCAGCAACCACTAATCTACTTCCATTCCGTCTCTACGGATTTGTCTATCCGGGACATCACCTAAACAGAATCATACAATATGTGGCCTTTTGTGTCTCTGGGTTTTTCACTTAGCATAATATTTCCAAGGTTCATCTCTGTTGCAGCCTGCATAAGTGCATCATTCCTTTTTAATGGCCGAATTCACTTATTCAAATCATTGTATGGATACATACTAATTTATCAATTCATCATTTGATGGACAGTATTTCCTCTTGTTTGCTATTATGAGTAATGCTGCTATGAATATTCACATAGGATGTTTTGTATGGATCTGTTTTTGATTCTCTTGAGTATACACCTAGGAGTGCTGGATCATGTGGTAACTGTTTAACTCTTTGAGTAACTGCCAAACTGTTTTTCCAAAGTGGCTGCAGTCCCACCAGCTATGTATGAGGGCTCCAATTTCTCCACATCCTCATCAACACCTATTGTTATTCGTCCTTTTAATAATTGCCATCCTAGTGAGTGTAAAGTGATATGTCATTGTGGTTTTGATTTGCATTTTCCTAATGACACCAAGCTCTTTTCATGTACTTGTTGACTATTTGTATATCCTTTGGGGAAATGTCTTTTCAAGTCCATTGCCCTTTTTTTTTTTTTTGAAACGAAGTCTCACTCTGCCTTAGCTAGAAGCCTACCTGCTCTTTACCTCAAACCACACTTTCACGTTTAGCCAGCAAAGGACCCTGTTAAAATGCACATATAGGGCTGGGCACAGTGGCTCATGCCTGTAATCCCAGTACTTTGGGAGGCCGAGGAGGGCAGATCAGGAGGTCAGGAGTTCGAGACCAGCCTGGCCAATATGGTAAAACCCATCTCTACTAAGAGTACAGAAATTAGCCAGGCATGGTGGTGCACCCCTGTAGTCCCAGCTACTCAGGAGGTTGAGGCAGGAGAATCGCTTGAATCCGGGATGCAGAGGTTGCAGTGAGCCAAGATCACACCATTGCACTCCTGCCTGGGCGACAGACCAAGATTCTGTCTCAAAAAAAAAAAAAAGTACCTATGTTTCCTGGATGGGGACACGCTCATAGGATGCTAAGGCTAGACTGAGAGGGATCTCAACACTTAATTCTTGCAGCGCCTCTAGATCTAAATGAAGATATTGAGGCCCAGGTAACACAGGTCTCAGCAAGTTCACAGCAGAGCAGGGACTGCACCGCCCTCCTCCTCCCCACTGACCTCCAGCAAACTTGTTGGCCCGAATGGGATTCTCAGGCATCTGGAGACAAGCAGGACTGTCAGGGCGTGTGCAGTTTGCTTTGCAGAAAGAGGCTCAGATAGGCCAGTGTCCAAGAAAGTGAGCCCCACTGAAGAACCAAAGTATGTGTCCACAGCACCACGGGGGGGTCTAGATGCTGACGGGCAGGTGTGAGTTGACGTCAGCTACGGCAAGCTGAAGGTATATATTGGGACCCTATGCACAAATAAAATTGCTGTTCAGGCAGTCCTCCAGACCCCGTCTTTCTGTCTTTCTTCTCTTCCGTGCACTCTCTCTTCCAGATATAGGGACCCTCTTGCTGGCCAAGAGTCCCCGGCAGACGTGCCGGCCTCGACAAGGCAGCCTTGATTCAGTTAGAACATTTTCAGTTACAAATGAAAGGAACACAGCTTAAATAAGGTAATTGGCTCCCAAGACTGAAAAATTCAGCTGTGTCACTCATTTGCAGGATGGATGGTTTTAAAATCTCAAGTTATGTCACCGTCTCTCTCTTTACCTCTTAATCATATTTTTTTTTCTAAATTTTCAGATGACTTTCCTCCCAATCTGCTTTTCCTTGTGGTACCACTCAAGGCTCTAGTATTACCAACATCTCAATGACCAGAACCAAGAAAAAATTTTGTTTCTAATAATTCAAGCCTAAGCTCTAGATGTGAGTATGGCTGACTGACTTGTATCACAGACCCATCTCTAAACCAAACACTGGGCATAGGGAAGAAGGAATATGTAGAATGGTCAAGTTAGGTCATAAGCCCATGCAGAAACAGTCCCTAAACCAGAGTGATTTGATCATTTTACTGATCTTATCTGGATAATTTTTAATTGCTTCCTTTCTCTCAACCTCAACAACACATTGAGGTTACAGTTGTTTCTCCAATCTCTTCGGTCAATTCCTTCTCTTCTAATGAATCGAATACTGACTTAATTCAAATTGTCATTAAGGCTTTGCCTGGAACAATAGCTAGAGACGTAGCTAGAGAGGTCTCATTGTTTCCAGTCTTCTCTACTCTAAACTACTCTTTATATTGTTGCCAGTGTGGTCGACTTTAAACCCATATTTCATTCTCTACTGTCTCACACCAATGCATCCATTCATCCATCCCTTTAAGATCTAGCCATTCTTTTTCCATCCCAAATTCTGCCTTCTTTAAGTTGAGATCAATATTGTTCTCTATTTTCCCATAGTTTTCTCTACTTTCATTATATAGTCTGTCTTTACATTAGGTTTTAGATGCTTGTGTCTTCTAATAGACTGTGAGTGTCTAGAGAATATGAACCATGTTATTCATCTTTGTATGTGCAATGGTACTGAACATGACATGTTGCCCCAGGGAAGCTTTCAACAAATGTTAGCCAAATTCAACTACCAAAATGCTGAATTATCCAACATAAACAAAAAGTGTTTTAAGAATGTAATTTTGGCCAAAAAATGCAATGAAAGGCAAATATATCACCATGTAAGATTTTATAACCCTATTAAATAGGAGATATAGGTAGGTCTCAGTGTCTAGTCAGTATCAGGAGACAGTTCTCCATAGGTCTCTTGCATTTTTTAAATCTTGTAAATGAGACACTGAATGCTTCTATTCTGATCTATCTTTTCAAGAATATTTTCCTTGAAAACATATATCCTTAGAAGACAGAGATACCGTCTCCCTCTGGAGTCAGATCTATGCTTGTTTATGGTGCAGTACAAAACGTTCAGGTTTTCCCAACTTAGAGATTCTCTCTTGTACTGCGTGTGCAGGTGTCATCAGACTTGACCCTCTTCACAGCATTTTGTGGAAACTGAGATGTAGGCAACCAATGTGAGGAAATACTGATGCTCTGGCTACTGCTATTGCTGAGAGTAATAAAGCTTTTGCCTCTGATTCAGGTGTCTCATGTCTTCTGCCAGGATTAAAGAAACTGTGACAGGAGCACTTGTTAACTTGAAAGTAAAGTGAAATCTCAGAACCTCCACAGTTCTTAACAGTCTGTGCTATAAATAAGCTATAGAAGTTCGTATTTACTCATGGGATTTAGGCTTTTAAATGATATATCCATGTCAAATTGTATCTGATAGAATTCGGACTTAGTCTTGTATGATCCTGACTAGAAAGCCAATATTTTACTTATCAAATTCATAAAGCATAGCAATAATCAGTAAATTGACAAAATAATGGCTATATTTCTTGACAATCTATTATGTGTCAAGTGTACTAAATGAATCAATACATTAAATTCTGCATTTCTTATATCGGTGAATAATACTACCAACCACCCAGCTGGATAAGAAAACAATCAGAGTCTCTTGCTTTCCTCTGTACCTAATTAGATTTTTATTTCTGGAGATTTTCTTGAGTCTTTCTGTTTCTTTCCATGTCCACTACTTCTGCCAAATCTCTCTCCTCAATTAATGAAGTAATCTAAATTTTCTCCCTTCCTCCTATCTTATGAACCCCCACTATAAGTTCTGTATACTGAATCAAGAGTGAACTTTTGAAAGGGAAGTCTGACCAAATTGTCTTCCTAAAAAAAAGAAAAAACCTATTATTGACTCTCATTGTCCTTTGGATCAAGCCTACACTCTTCAACTGTAGCCGTATTTGACAGAGACCTAAATAAAAATATGTTAAATGAAACAGAAGCATATTTTTTCTCATATGTTATTTTGGGGATAGACTATTAAGGCTGGTATGGTGGTTCTCCTTATTGAAGTCATTGAGAAAACTAGGCTCCTAATACCTTATTCTTCACCATCCCTAAAGTTGTCCCTCATTGACTTTGTCCAAGATGTCTCTATATCATAATTGTGTTCCAAGCAGGATGGCAGAAAGGAGGAAAGGGATAGACATGTCTTTCTCTATAAATACATAACTAAAAATGTATTCAGATTTATCCTGTTGATATTCTGTCTGTCGTAACCTAGTCACAGGGTCACACCTTGCTACAAGGAAGGCTGGGAAGCGCTATGGTTTGTATTCTGGGAGTCTTTATGTTCATCTGAAAATTGGGGGTTTAATTATTATGGAATAATGAGAGATTGGATGCAGGCAGCTTACAATAGCAGTTTCTGCCACCCTTGACTCTCAAGGCCAATCTAGCCCCAGCAGGTAATACAGCATCCTGTGAAAACATTATTAAAGCACTACTCACATTGCATTTTTTAAAAAATCTTATCCCCTCAGCTTTTTGAGGACCGTGTCTCATATACTCAAATTCTGACATCTAATAAAATGCTTATATATGATAGCTTCAAAAACATAACTGAATGAATATTATACTCATGACATTTTTACAACTCTGAACATTAAAATTCACATTTTGCATCTGAAGAAATTTGGGCTCAGAGATTAGATAACTTGATTACCTAGGAAATGAGCAACCTAGAATTCGAACTTATACCTGGGTAACTCTTTCTGTCTCTCTCTCTCTCTCTCTCTCTCTCTTTCTGCAACAGTCTCACTCTTTGACTTAGGCTGGAGTGCAATGGCCTCAATTTTGGCTCATTGCAACCTCTGTCTCCTGGGTTTGAGCAATTCTCATGCCTCAGCCTCCTGAGTAGCTGAGATTACAGGCATGCACCACCACACCCAGCTATTTTTTATATTTTTCATAGAGACTAGGTTTCGCCATGTTGGCCAGGCTGGTCTTGAATGCCTGGCCCCAAGTGATCCACCTGCCTAGGCCACCTGGAGTTCTGGGATTTAAGGCATGAGCCACAGCACCTGGCCACTGCCTAACTCTTAAGTCCAGGATCTTTTTACTCCACACCATTGGAATCGCTTTCAATATTATAAAGTTTCAAGATATTTAAAAATGATCCCCATTGATCTCAGTTGTATAATTCTAGGTAAAACAGTTTTCTTGGTCTCCTCTTTTCCCATAAAAATAGAATGGAAGACTTTTGAGATCCTTTCAATTCCTGGATTTCTCAGATTGCAGAAAAGATAATCATGTGAAAAATTAGTTAAGAAAATAAGAACAATCTTTTATTACTGAGCTCTTCTCAAGGGGCTGGACACATCTGTTTCTCTGTGCCTTTTAACTGGCTTTATGTTTTTAATTAACATTTTATATTGCCTTTCATACTTAATCTTTTCTACATTATTTGTAGAAGCAGAAGAAATATGAACACATTTTCTGGAATCTTTTCAGGAATACTTTTTGCAGGCTCTACATTTAAATGGATGATGATAGCAAGGGCTCTCTTTAATCTTTGCTGAGGTATTATGCTCTCAAAAGTAATCCTTAACATATTTTTAAAAGGAAGCATTATGTCCGAATTATAAAAAATGCTTGAACAATTTTAAAAATAAACACTTGATAATATAAAAACTGATAAAAAATGGTGGCAGGAAGGGAGCCAAGATAAATCCTACGTATTTACTGTTTATTCTTATTTTAGAATTTTAGAGATATTTTAATAGATATACCAACTGTTGATTTGTTTTGCTCATCTCTGCAGTAATAAGGAATTAGAAAACTGAAATTCTATCTACATCTAATTAAAACACACACATATAGACACATAGACCTACACAACTGGATGTATGAAGCTCAGATGTAAGAGGATAAATGAAATTTTGTATCTTGGAAAGAAATGTGGCCTTATTAAACCTTAAAGAAAATCTCTTCTGTGAAGGAGGTTGCCTGTTTGTTTAGAATGGCCTCGAGGTTATGGAGAAAACAATCTTTTTCTTTTTATATATGTTCTTGCAATTGTGAAAATTACCCCGTGGCATATAGTATATATTGACTTTGGCAGCTTGCATATATGTAGTCTTGCCAATACAGTTATTTGAAATTAAATTGACTTTCTTTGAAATGTTTAATTGGAATCCTAAAACTGCTCAACAGACTCACAGTCCTATTGATTACCTGTTTCCCAAAGGATACCTTTTGGCCACAGACCTCCAAAGTGCTAATTGCTTTACTGACCGCCTGAAGCTCTAAGGAGTGAAAGGTTGTGAATTGACTTGATGCCTGACTCAGTTATTAATTTTCAATATATCTACATCACACAGTATTACACAACAATTACAGATACCTTTGTGTTCAATTCAGAATGATTACCTTAATTCATACCAATATTTGTTTTAAGGTGAAATAACTTTTTGTTTCCCAAAGGCTTTGACATATGGAGAAGAGAGTTGATGAAGGTCATCAGCAGTGATGATCCGTTTGAGGCCTAGGAGCAAAGCTGACAACAAAGTTTTTGAGAGAATTTGGGAGCTGTTTGCTTTTCTCTCATTTTTATACATCCCTCTGATGAACCGGGCAAAAGCGTAATATAATGCATAACCAGTTTTGAAAACTGACCATACATGCTGTTCCTTGAAACAGGATGTTGAGTTTTGCATCATTGGAAGAAGGTGCTTGTATATTTTTTTATTAAAAGTGGACAACATGTAGCACATAGTGTACCCTATAACATTTCTAATAAATGGAAAAGTATGTATTCTCAATCATCTCACAAACAAACAAAAAAGTATAGGAAACAGGCTGACAGTAGATTTCAATTATGCCAATCAGAAATAAGGTTTTCCCCCTCTCCTAAAAAAAAGATGTAATAGAAATATTTTGTTTATACAATCTATCAGTCCCCAAAGAAGTGGAAGTCAGTGAGATGCTTTCTGAGATAAAGACACACGCACTTGAGGCGTGTCAGTTCTTATAACTGGTTTACACTTTAAGCACATAACCTCCATATATTTTACATTACTCTATTTTTTTTTTTTTTTTGCTTAGCAATCACAAACAGAAAACCAGTTTCATTTTCCAACACTGAGCACAAAATAAAATTACCAAACAAATTCAAAATACTTAAACAGAAAATGTGAAGCTATCTCCTGGTTCCAACCCTGACTTTATTACTTACTGCTTCTTTTGATGTGCTTTCTGATATAAGGAAATAAAACCTCTCACTCTCTGTAGGTACCTTCTTATGCTTGTCCACATCCGTGTCTTTGCCAATGCTGATTTGTTGTTCTGGAAAGCATTTTTTTTCCCCCTAAATTTCAAGAGTCAAAATTTAAATATCTTTCAAGATCTCTTTAAATATCTTTTCTCTCTCCATCACAGTTGTGTTGGGGAAGAGGAATGATACAAGTAAGTTTGAAAGAACATTTTATTCTTCCTGTTGTGTGGAGAGTTATCAGAGTGGAAGTAGAGCAGTTATGAGCCTGTCACCTCCTTAGAGGCAGAGGAATTGATAAGCTAAGCCAGAGTAAAACTAGTGGAGAGGGAGAAAAGAGGGCAGACTATATATATATATATATGAAGGAATATTGACTGGTCTTGCTCATGAATTGAAGGAAACAGTAAAAGAAAGGAGTAAAAGAATATTTCTTTCGTTGTTGTTTTGGCTTGAGCCAAATAAAGAAAGCTGGGAAGAAAATACATTTTCTTAGAAAAATCAAGAGATTATTTTAGGCCATATTTATGATTGAAATGCATACTAGAGATCCAAACTGATGGGACAAGAAGACAATTAGCTATGAGTCTGGAACTGAGAGAAGAGCGCTGCAACTTACAAATGGAAATATGTAGCGCATATGCTTCCGAAAAATGCAAATAGATTTAATCACCTAGAGAGATATGAGGGACTAGCAAAGTAAAAAAGAACGAAGAGTTTGGTTTTAAAGGAAGAGGAGGGACTGTTAAATAGTGTCTGATGCAGCTGAGAAACTAGGAAAACATGGAATGGTATTAATTAATTTTGACACGAAAATCATCAGAAACTGATAAGGGCACTGATTGGGGAGCATTGAGAGTGATAGCAAGATTTGTTATAGTGGAATTATGGATTAAAGTTCAAAGGTGAAGGAAAAAATTAAATTTAACTATAGAAGAAAGCAACATATAGGGCCAAAGTTAGTGAACAATGTTAACGAGGGTGATTTCTCTTTATAATTTGGAAGAAGATGTTGTACATTAGTGGCGATTATCCAGTAAGGAGAGGAAGGTCACTGATGCACGAGGGAGGGAACAGTCAAATCAGCATTGTTCTCAGGAAGACTCTAAGGATTCGACCCAGAGGACAAGTGCGAAGGGACTAGCCTTAGATAAGAGGAGAGAATGTCCTTCATTTTATTATAAAAAGAGAAGATAGATGCGGGTGCATGCAGAATGTAGACTCAGCTGTGGGAATGTGAAAGATCTAGAATCTGATCAATTTATCAATGAATTCGTAGTTAAGGCTTTCTAGTGTCGGAGGTTCAGGAAGTAGACCTGGAGACTCGGGATAAAAGAAGTTATGAGAGTTGTTTTGAGAGTGAGAAAGAGAACTTATTGCAGAAACAGATTATTTCATATACTATTCTATACCCAAATGAGATTTGAAATGGAAATTTCTCAAATCCATTTTGTGAGAATGATTTTCTTCATTCATATTCAGCTGCATTTTAAATGATGCAGAAGAAATCAGTTGACTTTTTACTTTGAATTATACTTATTTACATATCTTCTTTTCCCTCTATATAGTGAAATAATAAAGAAAGAATATAA
The DNA here is from genome assembly GCA_963574635.1 of Cheracebus regulus. Taxonomy (NCBI): domain Eukaryota; kingdom Metazoa; phylum Chordata; class Mammalia; order Primates; family Pitheciidae; genus Cheracebus; species Cheracebus regulus. Next base: position 38,695 of record CAUYQU010016518.1, on the reverse strand, counting down.
GAAAACAACAGAGATTGACATCTGGATTTCCCACAGCACTTGGCACATTTGTAATTCCTTAATAAGCTTATCAATACATTTTGGAATGAATGAGCATTTTTCTTGCTATCTTTGTAAATTTGGGTAGAGACTTTTCCTTTTTTATTTAGGAAAGAAAAATGCCACTGTTAATCATAAATAAGAAAATGAATATAAAACAGGGAGTATCAGATTTTTTAATGAGACAATGTAAAGCACTGTAAATTTTTTTTTGCCATTCTCCTGTGTCTCACAAGAAGCTTAAGAAATATGTCATGTTGAATGTTTCAAAATAATACCCTAAAGTGGAGAAACTCAAGAGTGGCTGAGAAGACAAAGTGGAGATGCAGGAATATTTCAGCAGGGTGCCTAGTTAAATGGTATTTGCTAAGGTTCTAGATAGTAAATGACAAGTAGTAAGTTAGGTTTCTTGTTGAAAATCTAAAAGGTAAAATGGCTAAAGTGTTTTTTGTTGGCTGCTACATCTACATTTTACAGAAACTATACTGTAAAATCGCTGAAATTCTGATACCTGCTTGAAAAACAATGCGACCTGGAGCAAATTTTGATGTTGAAATACATTAGCAGAAATTCAAACATTTAAAAACCTTATTATAAAATCTCAAATTACTTTTCACTTTTTAGTTAAAATATTGATATAATTCACAGTAAGAATACTGTGCTTTGAAAAATGTTTTCCAGATTTAATGTTTAGAAACTAAAATATGTCTATGTTTCTCTATATATACACCATAAAACAACACAGAACCATGACTTGTCACTTTGGGAAATGGAGGCTGGCAAGTTTGCTATTTTCTTTTTAATTGGCCTTAAAACAATCCAAGTGAGTGACAGCCTCAAAGACTCATTTGTCTGATAGCTTGCCTTTATCTAAAAAAAAAAAAAAAAAAGTTAAAATACAAGATAGAAGGGTCAAAATGAAAATGAACAGAAAAAAATGCTGAAATGTGTTTGGGGAATTATTTGACTTTTCTTTCTCCCCTCTTCATGCCTATAAAGAAATAGAATTTGTTAATCAATTAACTTTGATCCTGTTAAAGGAAATTTTTCAAAAAGAGAATTCCTTTGCTTATGAAAGCATGTTATGGTTTTATCACACCATGATACTTAGGTACTTATCAGTTGAGTTCTCATACATGTACACAAATCAAGATCCCATCATATATTCAATTTATATTTGAGTATCTATTGTGTGACTGGCAATATTCTAGAGATGCAGCAGCCAACAAGAAACGAAAGATGATATGAAGAGGATGACTTACAATGTTTAAAATGGTTGTTTGGTGAAGGCCTTACTGACAAGATGATATTTGAATTAAGGCATGGATGATGTAAAAGAGTGGTCCATGAAAAGACCTCAGTGGAGATTGTTCCAAGAGAGGCAGTAGAGAATTGCCTCAGAATTTTTACACAGGTTAGTCTGAGGAATCCATTCTTTAAGGGGGATACCAGGAAAATTCTAGAAAACTATCATTACATAACAAACATCCTTCTTTTAATCAGATTGTATATTCATTTATTTGGGCTAGATGATGGAAAAGAATTAATAAAAAATGTTGATGTTAAAATCCTCATCCAACATGGGATGAATAAAACCTCTTCATGCTACCCTTTAGTCATGAAGAAAAAGCAAGTGCATTGATTTGAAAGGTAGGAATGTACCAGGATAACTGGAGTTTAGGAAGAACAGTGGGAATGGTAGGAAAAGAAATGAAATCAGATCAAGAAAGGGACAGGGAGCAGACTATGTAGACAATGGGGGCCAAGTCAAATTCAGATATTTTTCATTCATTCTTAGTAGCCAGAGTAGCCATTGAATCTATTTCAAATGGAGGAGTAATGTGCTTTGATTTATTTTTATTCATTCTGCTCTTTGGAGAATGGATTAAAGAAGGTCATAAAAGGAAGCAAAGGGATGCACTGGGGAACCCTTGCAGAGCTGCGGGTGGGCAGTGATGGCAATTTGAATAGGGTGGAGGAGTGAGGAAGGGGTTTGGCAGTGGAGCAGACAAGATTTTAAAATATTGGATATGAGGGGCTGGTGATAAAAGGAAATAGGTCACCTCAAGTTGCTCATTGAAAGCAAAAGCAAAAGCAAGCGTGTGTGTGTGTGTTTGTGTGTGTGTGTGTGACTGTTGGTAATTTGTACTGTAATACTATTGTACACATAGTTGAATTCCATGATACCACTTTCATTGTCTCTTAGTAATACCAATTTTAAAGGCAAAATATAATGTTGGCATATCAAACTGAAGTACTTCCTTTGATTTGTTACTGAAGCTAGTAGAAAAAAATAAATATTATTGAGCATTGCTAGGAAAGAGAACATAAAATAAAATTCATTAAAAAGTATAAAGTGATTTCTAATCTCTTCAGTATTCATGTGTGTTATTAACTACTATTTACTTCAAAAATTTATAAACCCAAGAAGTTTGACAATCGTTATTGGTTTAGAAGATCTTAAATTAAAAACATGAAGCAATTACATAAGATCTGTATGTCATACAAATAAGCATCATATAAATAAATCTTTAAAAATATCACTTTAAATTCATGCAGTGGAGGTTTGCAAGCACTTCTTCATTACTTGTTTTGTTTTCTTTTCACAACAGCCCTGTGAAATGTCAGTGTGGCCATTATTGTTTCTAACCCATTGAAAATACTGGGGCTTATGTTAAATGACTTGCTCAAAATTGAACAGATAATAATTGAAGAGTCTGACCTAAATGCCACAACTTCCACCTCCAAATAAAGTAGCTTTTCTATCACAGGGATTAAACACACACATACATACACTCACACACACACATACACACACAAATATAAAAATAGGCTTTACAGTCTCCCCTCAGTATCCACAGGGGATTGGTTCTAGGACTCCTGCAGATACCAACATCTGAGTATGCTCAAGTCCTTTATATAAAATGGCATAGTATTTCCACATAACTTCTGTGTATCACTCCATACACTTTACATTGTCTCTAAATTAGTCATGATACCTAATATGATGTCAATGCTATGTAGATAGTTGTTCTGCATTAATTTTTATTCATTTTTATTGTATTACATTTTTTATTTTTTAAGACATATTGACCAGCAGTTGATTGAAGCCATGGATGCTGAAGCTGTGAATATGAGGGGCTAACTATAATTTACTATATAAGCTAATTTATTGTATCTATTAGAAATTTTGTACCTATGACACATGTTAATGCCAGAAGAGGACAGTGACATTTTTGGATTAAGTCTAGATCTAAAATAAAGTATTTTGAACATTATAGAAACAAGTTGGAGAAATGTTTCTTCTCTTCAAAAATATAACATAAAGTAGCACTATATGATTACTGACATATCTAAACAATAAATACAAAGAAAAAGCAAAATATTTTGGATGAGATTTAAATATATGGAAATCATGATTCTTATTTCAGTCTGGAAAGGATCATAGTGTATTATCCCATGATTGTCTCTTCTGTTCAGACCTAGACTTTTTCAAAAAGATATCCAGATAAAACATATTCTTAAAAACAACTTTGGTAATTAATGCTGATTGATTCCCATCAACTCAAAATGTTTCTCCTAACATGGGATCATATTTTATATACTGCAATTTTAGACATTTCCTTATTCTCTGAGGTGTGGAAAATTGAAGAGTGGTCCACGATGCTTTGAAGAACTATATTCCATATACTCGAACATATTATTAACGCAGTATTATATTAGTTCCAATCTTTTCTCCTCTTCATTGAATAAAGCCTTAGTTGTTCTATTTCCTCAAATGAACAAAAACAATGATAATGGAGAAGAATGTTGTCTATTATAGGTTTAGTCCATGAAAATACTGAATAGAGAATGTCTTTAAAGATTACTCCAGGTGAACAAATCTTTGTTGAGAAACGAAATGTTTTATCTTACCATTTTTTCCCTCAGATTTCATATAGCTTTTAGTCTATCTTTATTTTAAGTTTGGACTTTGAGTTAAAGTAGTACTAATTTAGTTTATTAAAATCTGTCTAGATTTATCAGTTTACAAACTATAGGTAATGATATCATCAGAGTTTTAAAGCAAATGATGTCAACAAGATTTTTATTTGGAGATAACATCTCTTAAAGTAGGGGATGGACTAGTAATTAACATGTTTATTTTTCTTCTATTAGGATGTTGTTATATTCTATTGCATAATTTTTTTAAAAGTCTTTTAAAAGTTTTTTAAAGTTAAAACTCTACACTTTTTTTGGTTTGAGGGAGATAACAGAGGTTGTTAGAAGTATTTCCCTGACAGTCAGATGAAACTTTCCCCTAGGGGTAAACATTAAACTGCTGCACCCTGTTGCTATTGGCAGCTACACAGGAACTTTACTTCAGAGCAGCAGAGTTTACATTTCACCCCCAAGCAAGATGCTATGGGATTACCTTGTGTGTATACTCACAGGGAGGTTCATTAACAGCATCTGTTATTTCCATTCAAGAAATCAATGAAGACTATAAAACCTGTGTGACCTCTAATCCCTTCTGTCAGCAACAGTAGGATGGAATGTTGACAAACCCCTCTGGGAAGAAAAGGTGTTAAGTGAGAGATATTATAAGGCTTTAACTGGCAGCTTTCTGTGGTGACCACATTGATATTTGGGCTTCCTGTAATGGATTTTTCTGTGATGCTTCCAGGCACAAGTGATACTTAGATATGGACTTAATCATCAACCAGTTACTGCTTTCACCAAGGAAATTTCCCATGGGAAGTGAAACAGCCTAAGCCTTACACTTCCTTTTTCTAGAAATGCTTTAGAAATGAGTTAGAAACTCATAACTGATGGAAAGCTGCCTGGTTGTGAGGAAGCATTAATAGTTCATTCAGACAGCAATGCTAATGAGGACCAAAGTTTGGTGCTGAAGTTCACCTAGGGCTTCAATTGAGAGACCTCATATAATTCACTTAGCTACTGTGTGTCATCATAGGAAATCAGTTTTTCTCATGAATATACATTCTTCCCTCAGTATCCACAGAGAATTGGTTTCAGGAGCCTCTATGGATACTAGAATCTGAGAATACTTAAATCCCTTATATAAACTGGGAGAGTATTTGCGTATAGCCTACACACACCCTCCCATATACTTTAATCATCTCCAGAATACTTATAATACCTAATACAATGCAAACAGTTGTCATACTATATTTTAAAATGTATATTATTTTTTACTATTGTATTGTTTTTTTCCAATATTTTTGATCTGTGATTGGTTGAATCCACAGATGTAGAACCCATGGATACATAAGGCTGACTAACATGTCACTTTCTCTATTATCAGAGATAAAACATTAGCTCTTCAGAGAAAGTCACTGGAGAGGTCATCAGTGAGCTTAAGCAGTGCTTTTCAAACATTTCTTTCTTTAAAAGGTGTTAGTGTTAAATTTGAATTAAAACCCTAATTAAGGGCTATTAGCTTTTTCCCTAAGTGTCAATTATATCTTAATCCTATAGAGGGACAAGCCAAGAACAAAGCTTTGATTTTTATAAAAGGTGTTATCTTAAACCATTTGGGCTGCTATAAAAAAGGAGTAAAGGCTGGGTATCCAGGTTATAAACAACAGAAATGTATACCTCATAGTTCTGGAGGCTGGGAAGTCCAAGATCAAGGAACTAGAAGATTCAATGTCTAATGAAAGCCAATGTTCTCATTCATAGATGGCATCTTCTCATTGTGTCCTCACTTGATGGAAGTTGCAAGAGAGCTCTCTGGGGTCACTTTTCTAGCAGACAAATCCTACTCATGAGGGCTCCAATCTCATGAACTAATAGTCTCCCAAAGGCCCCACCTCTTGATACCATCACCTTGGATATTAGGTTTGAAATATCCCCCTTGAATATTTACTTGAGGTAACATAAAAATACCCACCTTGAATATTTACTTGGGGTAACATAAACATTCAGACTATAGCTGGTGCTTTGTTTTTGTTGTTGCTTTAAATTTTCCTATCTGTATTTATTAAAGAAAAACAAGAAAAGAAATCCTCTTCTGACTCAGCTCATATAGGTTGATAAAGAATGGAATTTCCCACAGTGTATGGAAACGTTCTCTGTAACTTCCTGAGCTTATGGGCTGAGTGAGTAGTAATAGAGATTTGGGGAGTAAGGATATTTCTCAAGGAATACTGAGGCCTATGGAAAGGCTCCTCTTGGGGGTGGCTTGCTCAAACCTCATTTTCACTTACTTATGTATGGTTACAATAAGTGCAATGATGGCCAGAGCCTGAACTGAAAGGGGCACCTTTCTGAGCCCCATCATCACTACTCCCTTTGTCTCAACATACTCAGGGAGCTCTCTCTTGACAAGTAGATTGTATGCAATACACATCAATAATGACATTAATATTAATTATATTAACTATTGCAGTCCTTAATGTATACTCAACATTTTTAGTTAAATCCTTTCTCTGCCATTGCTTTAGAAAATTTAAAAAGAGAATTTACACTTTACATTTGTTTTGACTATTAAAATAATCTCCTATTTTTAAAGCTTCATACTAGCTTTTCATATGCACCAACAGTATTTCCACAGCACTTCTGGACTGGAGAATGTGTCATTGCAAAGTATTTTGAGAGAACAAGTAAGGGAGGGGGACTTCTGACATGCTGAGAATTGACCCTCAAATCTCTATCAAAGGACATGTACATCTTTTTCAAGTTTGGGAAATATTGGTACAGTGATTTTGAATGTTCCTGAATTATCAAAGTATGATATAGAATAATAAGCAATAAATTTCCCCCCAAAGGGCCACTTTTCTTCTTATTTTTGTTTCCCTTTCCTCTCCTCTCTACTTTTCTTATTTTGCTCATCTCTACCTTCACCTGTAACCTTATGTCTCAATTCTAGTCTTGTTTTCCCTGTCCCAATGCAATTGACTGTTTAAAATATAAAAGAATGTTTTAACATTCAGTCAAATTTTCAAGTTCCTTGATTCACAGTAAATTTATAAACACACAGGCTTCAATAAGTTGAAAAATAAATAAAATTCTAGCAAACAAGTGTCTTACTTCTGCTGAAATTTTGCAACCCTGCTGAATGGTTTAAAAAGTTAATGCTAATGTACCTAGTGCAGTTGGGTATGTGATTGAGAGAAACATCACCAGTAGCAATGCCTTCCTTAAATGCTCACCCACCCCACCTCCTGGCCCATAGTTCAACAATTAGAGTGATCTTTGCCTGATTCAGTATCAATATATTTATGCTGCTAAACAGTCAACATTAAGTCATCACAGATATCTTTTGCCTTGAAAAAAATTGTTCAATTTATTTAATCTCTTCTATGACATTTATCTGTTCATACTAGGAATTTTAGAATTGAAACTGATATGTTTTACAATTTGTATTTACACTGAATGAAATACTTATATGATGTCATAGTTAGACCTTGTCTTAGTCTGTTTTGTGCTACTATAACAGAATATCTAGGATTGGGTAACTAATAATTAACAGAAATGTATTGGCTCACAGTTCTGGAAGCTGGAAAGCTCAATATCAAGGGGCTAGAATCTGGTAAAGGCTTTCTTGCTGTGTCATCACATAGCAGAAGGCTAGAGACAGGGAGAGGGAAGGAACAAAAGGGGGCTGAACTTGCCCTCCTATAAGGTGCCAATCCCACCTATGAAAGTGGAGCCCTCCCTTATGGCAAAGTCACCTCTTAAAGGTCTCACCTCTTAATATTGTTGCAATGGCAAGTAAATTTTGAATTGAGTTTTGAAGAGGATGAACATACCAACTACAGAACATCTTATACGAATAAAGCCTGAAGTATATAAAGCTATACCTGATTTTGACATTAGACGTTAAGTCTCTGTTGAAAATTGGCTTTTCACTTACAGCATGAAGGATTTTATTTAGAATCCTTTAAATGAGCTGGCAGTTTATTTAAAATGTTACTTGATTTTCACACTAATTTCATGATGACATGACAGTCTAAAGTTAGAAATATACATATCAAACATTTCCTAATATGGCAATTCAGTTATCTATCTTCTTTAAGCTTTCATTTGAACTGATTTACTATGATATAGAGTGACATTAAAATACAGAATTACTCTGTTAATTAGTAACTTAACTTGTTCATAAGTTTCAGTCTCAGATACATATTTTGATCTCACAATGGTCAATATAAGTTTGAGAGGTTAACAGATGCTTATCTACTATATACATAAGGATTGAGTCCTGCAAAAGACTCACATTTAAAGTTTTCATTGAAATATTTATAGTATAGTTATACTGAGTTATTAAATTTAGTCATCTAATTAAGATGCCAAAATAGTTCTTGTACTAATGGCAGCTTAGATTATGCTGTACAAAAGCTCAAGATCTCAGTGATTTAAAACAACAAATAAATATTTCTTGCTCATAGTCTGTGTCTATTGTGGGTTGACTGGTAGTTCTGTTCCACTTCGTTATTGTCCTCATTCCAGGACAGTCTGGTAGATTACCCAGTCACAAGACAGAAGGAAAAGGAGCTCTGGAAGTTCCTGCATTGGTGTTAAATGTTCTGACCCAGAAGTGTTACAGATCACTTCTGCTCTCAACTTTTTAGCCCAAACTAGTCATATGGATAAACCTAACTATGAGGAAGCCAAGAAGTTCAATTCTATCACGGGTAGTAATGGTTACCATAGATCTTATCATTCAAGTACTCTCTAATAAATGCTTAGAATATGCCAATCACTTTTCTGGGCACTAGTGATAAAGCAGGGAACAAGGTGGATACGGAATAGACTCCCATATTCTTTAGGCTTAGGTGTCTCCTATAAGCCTACATTCTAGTGTGGCAGATAAAAAATGGAAGAATGATAAAGGAATGCATAGATTATTAAGAAAAAATCAGATACTAGAATGATACAAATAATTATAAAAGAATAATTTCATAGAAAGTGATATATTGGTTACTTTATATTGATGAGCAGAGAAAGTCCCTCTGAGGAAGTGACATTGGAAATGAGACCTGAATAGCCATTAAGAGCTAGTCACAGGCTGGGAGTGGTGGCTTACGCCTGTAATCGTAGCATTTTGGGAGGCTGAGGCAGGTGGATTACCTGAGGTCGGAAGTTTGAGACCAGCCTGGCCAATACAGTAAAATCCTTTCTCTACTGAAAAATACAAAAGTTAGCCAGGTGTGGTGGTGGGCACCTGTAATCCCAGCTACTCAAGAGGCTGAGGCAGGAGAACTGCTTGAACCTGGGAGGCGAAGGTTGCAGTGAGCCGAAATCGCACCATTGCACTCTAGCCTGGGCAACAAAAGCGAAACTCCATCTCAAGAAAAAAAAAAAAAAGGAACTGGTCACACGAATATCAGAAGGAAGAACACTCCAAACGGAGAGTGAAACTGTGTGATGATTCTAAGGTAGGAATATATTTTCTATGTGTGAGAAGGGAAAGAAAGGCAAGTGTGAAGAAAGAATGGTGGTTGAGGAAAAGAGTTCTATGGGACAATGGTAAAGGTAAGCCAGGGAAAACTTTTGCATTTTATTCTGTTTGATGGAAAGGGGAATGGTAACACACTGGAATAGTATAGCTAGCTTACAGTTTTAAAAGGGTTGACTGGGTGTTGTGTAGAAACAGAGTGCAGAAGGGAAGCAGGGAATGAACAGATTTGAAATGTGTTTCCAGGAAGGTCTATAGGTCTCGTTAATGTTTAAATGGTGGATGTAGAAATAAAGATGAATCAAGAACAGTTTCTCAAGATGTTTTGGCTTGAACATTTATTTAGATAGTAAATTTAGTACTAAGATGGGAAAATGGGGAGGGGAAAGAAGAAGATTTGTGAGAGTGGATGGGGTAAGAAGAGTTCTTTTGTGATAATGTTGACTTTTTGATGCTACTAGGCATCCAAAGAGACATCTAAAGAAACATTGAGATAAGTTAGTCTCAAGACGTGGTTTGGTGTGGAGACATAGATATGGACCACCATGTTAATCAGATGATATTTAAACTTATGGTACTGGCTGAAATACTTAAAATGTATAGATAGGGGGAAAAGTTACCTGGCACTGAGCCCCATATTACTCCAAAATTTAGAGGCTGAGCTAAGAAGCAGGAGGCAAAAGAGATTGATATAAAGTGACCAGGGAGCAGGAGAATAATCAAGCAACCAGTTGTCTTAAATGTTCTTGAGAGCTTAAGTAACAGAGTAGCATCCACTGGATTTTGCAAGATAGAGACTGTTGTTTATCTTATCAAGAGTAGTCTCCGTGGAATGGTATAAGAAGACTAACGAGGGTGACAAAGAAGGGAGAGACTGTGAGGTGAAAAAGTGGAGGCAGGACTTTCACTATGAAGAGGATAAAACTCTTGCTAACTAGAGGAGAATGTAAGATGTTGTGACCATTTCATATCTGTGTTCATGCATTTATAGTGATATTGGTGGTCAGTCTGATTTTAAAATTACTCTCCATCAAATTTTAGTTGTTTGGTGCTGATGGGGAAGAAGATTGGTAGGTTTAAGAGCTGGGGCTTTGCCAAGAATATAAGATGGAAGCAAAGATATGCTAAAAAACAATTATTTGTGACACAGTAATTATAACTACCAATAATGAGCTCTAAATTGGGTACACAGAGAAGTAAGCATATGCAGAACAAAGAATAGTGCTTAGTGGTGAAAAAGCAGTGTGGTGCCAGAGTAAAAATCTTACACTTCAGGGTTAGACAGGCATATAAATAATTAACTACAAAATAATGTGATATATCCTATCTTCAGGCAAGTTTAGAGTCTCAGAGGAATAATTAATTCTGCCTGGGAGCAGGGGCTAGGGAATATATCTAATAGACTTACTGCTCTTTAAGAATTATGCCAGATCTTTAGAGCTGAGGTGACCCTTTTGCTACGTAAACTGTAAATAACCTTTAGAATTTGGAGAACCAGCCACACGCTGTTGAGAGATTAAGCATGTTTTTTCTACAATCCTCCTTTTTGCTAGAAACAGAGACATCGGTTAGGAAACTATTATTGTAATCTAGGCACATCGAGATGCACTTAAACCTCACCAGCTCTCAAGTGACAGTTGAGATAAAGAAAGGAGGCCCTGTTGAACACTAGATCTAGGGAACAAAAAGAGGGAAGCATTAAAGATGTCGTTTGGAAGGCTGGAAGAAATAGCAATATCGTTGTTAAGAAAGAGCACCTGTCCGGGAGAAAAATGGTTGGCATCGGAAATGAGAGATATAAGGTGATAATAAAGCATGTTGTGGGAAGAGGTGGAAATACAGAGTTGATGTGCCAGGACTAGAAATGAAGTCTGGGAGCTACCAGAATAGGAGCAATAGCTGAACACCACATTCATCAAGAAGCCTCTGCCCAAGAAACTGTAATGTCTACATATGTTATCAATTTTAACACTGTCATAATAAGTTCCAATCTAGGCATCAAACTTCTTCCCTCACTACTTTCTAAGTCAGCCCAGACTTCTTACCATACTCACATCTTTATGCCTGTACCCACCCTCTGCTTTTCCCTGCTGTTTCCTTCATCTGGAATGTTTTCCTTCTTTCTTGGCATATTTCTCACCCATCTTAAAACCTACCTTATTCATAAAACCCTACCCTAGGCCTAAATTATATAAATGTGATAGATATATAAATTCTTTCTATAGTTGGGGTTCGTATTTGCTGTTGTGTTCACCCTTTATTTCTTCATGTGGCTAGTTCTATCTTCCCAGATGAATTTATTGGCAGTAGTAGTGTAACTGAAAGAACACTGGGCTTGGAATCAAGAGTTCTGGCTTCAAATCCTACTCAGCTAGTTACTAGTTTCGTGGTGCAGTGCAAGACATTTTGTAACCTGGTTTCCTTATCTATGAAATAAGGATGGTGGTCCTTAACCCACAAGTTCATTGTGAGGATTCTGTGAAATGATATAATGGAGTTCTTCATATGGACAACAAAACCCACTCTAACTAGTTATGATGTGTTTTTGTTTTTGCTTTTAATGTGTAAAATTGACTAGGCCATGTTACCCAGATATTTGGTTAAATGTTATTCTAAATGTTTCTGTGAAGGCACTTTTTAAGATGAGATTAAAATTTAATTAGTAGACTTTTAATAAAGCAGATTACCTTCTATAATGGGAGTGGGTATCATCCAATCAGTTGAAGGCTTCAGTAGAAAGACTGACCTCTCTGGAAGGAGGAGTAATGCCAGCAGACTGTCTTTGAACTCAAATTGCAACCCTTCCCTGGGTCTCCAGCCTGCTGACCTACCCTGAGGATCTTGAACTTGCCAGTCTTCACAGTTGTGTGAACCATTTTCATCTTTTTCTCTCACCACACACACAAGCATGAGTGCACGTGCACGTGCACACACATGCACACACACACACCCTTTTAGTTCTGTTTCTTTAGAGAACCCTAATAAGCTAGTTTAAGCAGAAAGAGGAGAAATTTATTATAGAGTATTAGATAGAAAACAGAAGTTCCAGGAAGTCAAGGGAACTGATTTTGGATTCTGCATAGCCAGGAACAATAAAGCCAGAAGAAACTCCCCACTATAACACCTGCAAATTTCTAACTGCATCTGAAAATGTAGTTTTTAGCTTACCAGTATTATACAGTAAGGCATGCTCAAACTGGGGTCATTATGGGGTTCAATAAACTGATTTGCTGTATTTACTCCAGATGGTATATAGAGAAGGAATTCGCATTGTGCCTGACATTAGTAGAAGTACACCATATGACTGTAGAGTTGTAAACTTTTTGAGAATAGTGATCACGTTATTCTCCTTAGCATCCCTCAAGTCTCAAACTTCCTACATCTTGGTCACAAATTCTCTGATAGACCACCTTCACTTCTGTTCCATATTTCTTCTATCTTTCTTCACCATTCTGCTGTCACTATTTTAAAATGCAATTTCTTCCCAGACAAAATTCCATTTTTGAAGTGATATTTTAGTCACTGTTTAAGTAGTGGGCTCCATATCACGGTTTTTATGATGATGTTTGTATCAAATGTTAGCTTTAGTTATTTTTTCATTTTCAGGTCAATTGATTTCAAGTGTGGAACAGACTGATGTAGTAATTTTCACAGCATGCTCTATCACAAAAACTAATACTGGTGAGCTTGGTAATTTAAAAAGAATAAAAGAGAATAAATGTGTATTCTAATTACTAACAAAGTTAATCAAGATTCAGAGTAGAGAGTATGAAATTCTGAGTCAATTCAATAAAAGAAATGAAATTCTTTGTATCTGCTTATCTGATCTTTCTTGTGAACCTGGTAAATTGGTTGGTCTGATGAAAATATTACAGTTGTACCATAAAGGTCTAAAGACAGGGATGATAATAGTTGAGTGGCTGACATAACTGAGTCCTCAGTTGCATGCTAGACACTGATCTAAATATTTTATACCTATGATTAATTTTCATTCTCACCATAGCTTTATGAAGAGATAGATAAATCTAGACAAACCTCCCCACTTTATAGATGAGTAAACTGAAGGCCTTGAGGGTTAAGTAACTTACCAAAGGTCTTACAAGGTGCAGAACAGGATTAGAGCCTGGGTATTAAACTCCAGAGTGGGACCCCTTAACCACTACCTTCTAGTCTTTATTCTTGATTGAACAGCATTACTAATGGAGGACATTTATTTTTGGTTCTCATATGTATGTTTTTTGTTTTGTTTTGTTTTGTTTTTGAGACAGTTTCACTCTGTCACCCAGGCTGGAATGCAGTGGTGCAATTCTGGCTCACTGCAAATTCTGCCTCCCAGCTTTGAGTGATTCTCGTGTCTCAGCGTCCCAAGTAGCTGGAATTACAGGTGTGTACCACCAAGCCTGGCTAATTTTTGTATTTTTAGAAGACATGGGGTTTCACCATGTTTCTCAGGGTGGTCTCGAACTCTTGACCTCAGGTGATCTGCCTGCCTTGGCCTCCCAAAATGCTAGAATTACACGCTTGAGCCACTGTGCCCAGCCTCCACATGTGTTTTTGCTTTAATCAGCAAGATAAATAAGAATCAGTAGACCATGGCTTCTATAGTTTCTATTTACTATCCATATATGAAAGTTGCTCACCTGACCACTTTTTACTTTTTTTTTTTTTTTTTTTGCCATTCAACTTAATGTATTTTAGCTTCTTTCCCCCCCTTTTCTATTCAAATATGAACATAGTATATGTTGTCCTAGACAAGGAGAGTCATCTGACCCCACAAGCCCTGGCGTAGGAGAAACTGGATGTGTATGCACTGATGAGTAAAGCTGGAGGGTCTATGGGGAGCAATAACAATTGAAGGAAAATTCTAAAAACCTGCCACAGAGGGCAAGCAAGGAGGTATAGTATAGATTTGGGGATAATTGTGTTCGTATCTGGTGAAATAAAGGTTGGGAACAGAGGAGTGTATTACACAATGGATATATCAGAGCAAATTTATTAGATGATTGTGGGAATTTCCTCAATATGGGAAGAACCTCCTTTAAAACTAGATTGAACTTGGAGGGAAGGATTTCAGAAAATTTTTGAGCTTTCTTGGAATTATATAAAGCATCATTATTTAAGGAAAAACATTTTAGGATGAAGCTTAAGTCTGGATCTAATTTTTTTCATAAGTGTTAAATACATATTACCTACTCTTGTGTTAGGTACTATGAAATTTATAAAAGACATTTAAAGTCTCAACACTGATTATAAACTGAAACAAAAATATACCAACAAAATGTATTCTTTTCCTTAAAAAGATCTTATGTTTTTAAGTCTAAAAGTGTTAGGCTTAAAAAATGAAAGCCTAAAAATGAGAAGAGACACTATTTAAATTGTTCTCTATTCTCTATGTCCTGAGAAGAGATTAATTATCTGTCATTTTCTGTGATAAGTTTACCTACTTTTGATAATCCTGACAGAACAAGCATAACAATGAGGAAAGCAAAAGTCTTCCATGATTGCACTACAGATCTACAGCTATAAATTATATGATTGTTTGAATTAGTTGGTCATTCTTTGTATTTTCTGAAAAGTGAAATGAGAATGAGAAAGAACAATGATTCAAAACTATGAATCCACTACTTTTAATATTGCATGTAACCTGGAAATTGAAGTTCTGGGAGCACATTATCAAGAGAGAGACTTCAATGCAGAACACAAAAGGAAACATAATTAATCTCCAGAGGGTAGTTCTCATCACTTAGTTGGCTTGCTGTAGTGGACTCAGACAATATATATAGAATGATACATTGGGTGTTTGCCAATCCTTCAGGCTGAATTTTCTCACCTCTGGGAGAAAAAGGCTTTTGTGTGTAGCCTTTTGTTCTTTTTGGAGCCCATAACCTCATTTTATCTGCTATCTGTGCTTCAGCAGGAAGTATGTCTGTTAATTTCAGAATGTGTACAGTGATAACATTGTGAGAGAAATGGTACAAAGAGAATCTTGGGAGTTTTATTCAAAAAAAATGTTATTTTGAAGTTTATCTAGGAAGATTCCATATGTTCAGTGTTATAATATTGAACTCCTACACAGTTCTTCAAAATGAACCAAATTTTATACTCCCAGGAAACACATTTGTCCTATTTTAACTATGAGAAAACTCTGACAAAGAGGTCAGGTGACTTGCCCAAGAGCAAAATGAAAGAAACCCAAATACTTTGGAATGCCTGGCTTACTGTTATTGATGTAACCATTTGTTTATCTACTTGCCGGTTACACTTTAATTATGGTGGCTAGGTACACTCCTAGGTCGCATACATTTCATCCACAGAAGGACTACCTTTCCAAGCAAGCCTAATGAGAGTAAGAGAGGCTGGCATTCTGAAAGATTATTCCTGAAAGACAGCAAATAGAAGGTATGTTATGTCAGTACAAAAATGAATGAAAGCCGGATGTTCTTTTCAGGATTAAATCATGATATTCTGAGCATGAAAACTAAAATTGAAATCCCCACTTCTACTTCTATGCCCTCTTCATTCTTCCTTCCTAATATTTCCCAGGAACCCCAGGCCCTTATGCTGGTATGTCTTTAATCTTAAGGGCTTCCTCCTGAGGTGTCTCACTCAGAGATCTGAAATCCTATCTAAATAATTTCCACTCTGGTCTTTATCCCTTCTTTCATCAAAACTTAGCTGTCTTCAATCATTCCCCTCAGGATATCGCTGTGTAGCAGGTAGTCTAATCTGCTAAAAGTGTAAATGGGTTTAAATACCTTTCAAACCACATCATTTTTCTCATAGGCTTGTGTGTACCTCAACTACCCTAGAGGTTATATCTCTCTGTTTCAGATGTCCAGACTGAATGACTTCCCATCACCTTTCTCACTCTGGACCCTTTCTATATCGTTTTCTCTATACAAAATAAAATGTTAAAGAAAAGGCAGAGTGGGAATTTGCACATAGGTTATATTGGTCAGAAAGTACTTTATTATGCAACCATTTCTTGAGCTTTTTCTCTCTCCTTGATTAGGTGATGAACTCCTGGAAGTAGTGTCTACTATTTTTATTGCTGTCATTATTATTGACCTTGTTCAACTTTCATGAATCAAAATAATTTTACCAAAAATTATGAAAAGTTTAATTTCTTGCTATTCATTTGCTTTCTTTCCATATATATTTATTTTCATATATTTACATATTTATTTATATAATTATAATTTATGTTTTTAAATTATTTTGAATGTTTCACTATAATATCATTTCAAATACGTGTGGGCATATTGTCAGGTAATGCATGTATCAGTGGGAATTGATCTGAAGTTTATCTTGCATATTCAGGACTCTCAATGACATGCACATAACCAGTGTTCAGTTAAAATGTTTTACTGAATAAATGTTATTCCAGTAGGCTGAACTATATCTCCAGGTTAACTGGCCTTTTACTCCTTTCTGGCATATTTATATAAACTCTAGCTGGAGTTTATCTGTTGGATACAGATGGGGAGTTACTGAGTTGTAGGAAAACAAGAAAACAGGCAGGAATAATTCGAAGAGTAATGATGTGCATCAGAAAATGTTAATCAGGCTGGGCATGGTGGCTTACACCTATAATCCCAGTACTGTAGGAGGCCAAGGTAGGAGGATGGCTTGAGCCCAAGAGTTCAAGACTAACCTGGGCAACATATTGCAACTCTGTCTCAATAAAAAATAAATAAATGAACAAGAAATCAGATTACTGATGTTTAATCAGATTACTCTGTGTTTGCAGAGTGTATACATTTTCAAACAATGGTTTTGAAAGACTGTGGTGATATATAAAGTTCGGAAGTGCTGCTCAGATATATAAGATTTCCCAATTAGTTCCTTTTCTTCTATCTCTTCAATAATTTTTGAATAAAACTACCCTCACAACAAAAATTATGAAGAATAATTGTTTTTGATTCCCTGTAGTGGCACTAGAACTACATTAGAACAATAGGTATAAACTATGAGAGACTGGCGGTAACAGAGACAAATGGAGACTCTCCAAGATATCTTGTAGACATTTTAGCTGTGTCTACACAGAGAAGGCAATCATTATCAACCTCACATAAAGTAGTTTCATCTGAAATAAATTCTGCCCTCATAACATTTGTGTTTAAACTGGCTAGATATTAATATGTCTTTGTGTAAGTGTCCAACCCTGGTAAGTACATACTTATTAAAATACCCTGAAGAACATTGCAGAATCCTGAGTCAACAACTTAACAGATATTAAGAGAACGGGCCTTGGTGTGAGACTTGGATTTGAACACAAGTTTCTCCTTTTACAGTTATGTGATTTTGGCCTATTACATTCTCTGAACATCAGTTTTCTCATCTATAAAATGGGGATGATAATAATGGTACTTGACTCACCGAGTTGGCTTACTGATTAAATGAAACAAGGCAGGAAAGGAACTTAGTAGAGTATTTTATGGTGTGTAATGGGCAGTCAAAACATGTTAGTGTTGGGAGAGGCAGTTGTCATGGGCTGTAAGACTCCCTGCCTATCCGTGCAGGGTGCATTCAACGTGCAAGATCCCGACTATTCTTTATCTGGACCATTTCTCAGGGCTTGTATTAGATAACCTTGAAGGAGAAGTAAGGTCTCCCCTTCAGGACAAAGAGCAGGCTGGCTTACTGCTTGCTTGAAAATACAAGGTCCCCAAGCATTCCTCAGCTACAGTGCAAACCCAGTCTGTATATGTGGCATTCATTTGAGCCCTCTGCCTCACCACCATAAATTTGGGGGCAAGAGGAACTAACTAAAGCAAACATGTCGATGCTCGTGCTACTTTCTCAACTGTGAGTAATAAATTCTTTTGCCTCTGACCCATTATTGTGCCTCCTGCCAGTATTCTTGAGACAGTAAAATAGACTAACTTATTAGTTTGTAACAAGGGTAAAATAAAATTCTAGACTCAGTAGTTTTAGGGATAAGGATAGAATGCTGAAAGAAATTGGCTTTCTGGCAGAGGAAGGACAAGAACCCTAAAAGTTGGGATCAGAGGAGGACTCCTGGGACTGGTAATGAAGTAGGCAAGGATGGAGGGGGCAGAGTAAGGGCCCTTCCCTGTCCTGACTGTTAATGAGCCTAGGCAGTGAGAGATAAGATTGAAACAAGATGCCCAAAAGGTGCCTTGGTTGTTGTTTCCTCTCTTTCAGGGAAGAGGACAAAAGATTACTACCATGACGATGAAGCAATAATCCCTCAGCCCCAGTTGAAGGGCAATGTGGCTGTGAATCCTAGGAATCCACAAAGTTGAAATAAACAGTGTCAGCAATGATCACCTTGATATGTGACGTAGACCTTTGGCTGGGCTAAAAATATTGAAAGTTTGTTTCTCTGAGCTGCAAATGAGTGGCTGCTGGAAACCTAAAATAAGTGCCAAATATTTCTAATGGTGCAGAGCCATCTGCTGTAGTGTGCCTTATCCCTGCTGCAGCAAAACTTGGCTGCCAGGGAAGACAGAGCACTAAGTGCAAGGTGACCAAAGGACATGAGGGCTGTTAGGTGGGAGCCACAGTAGGCTCTGCAGGTGCAAAAAAGGGTCCCTAGTCCCAGCCACTTAGATGCTGGGAGGTGCACAGGGAAGGAAGCATAACTAACTATGCTTAGGTGCTAATTCTGGAGAGATCAAGGGCAAAGAAAACGCCTCCTTATCTTCCCTTTTTCCTGTGAGACACTCTCCGCTGCCACCCTGCACGTCATGCATTCCTTGCTGGGAGACTACGTAGTCTCCTGGTGGTTGCTGCTACAGCCCTAACCCACACAAGAAGTGTTAACTTCTCGGTCTATGTTTCCTTAGGGGAAAATGGTGCTCAAATTCAACTGATAGGAGTTTTTGATGGGACTTATCTGCTAGTGACATTGTGGGTGGGGCCCACTGAGCTAATTCAATGTAGTGATTTTTGTGTTCCCACATCTGAATTTAAAATGAAATGATGTGTTAGATGCCTGTACTTCTCCATTCCCTAAGTGCCAGAAGGCACTCTTGCTCAGGCACTCTCTGCTGCACTGTCTCCTCCAGGGTGCTCTAGCAAAAAACAGTAAATCCTCACAATAACAGACTTGAAAGACTATGGGGGGACTCAGGCTATTTCCCAGTGAAACAGCACCACCTGCCTGATACAGCCACCAAGTACACCCCTTTTGAAATGCAGCTATTGGCCTGCTCCTACTAGGCTCTTGAAACTGAATGCCTTATTCATCAGGGACCCCTTATGGCTTTCCTGCTTGATATCTCTCACCCAAAATAGAGTGGGTTAACTTGAACTCATGACTAACAAGATGGGTGGGAACCCATAGGCCTCACTAAATGGCAATGGCATATTCATCAGTGCAGCTAGCCTAGCCTGAGTGTCACCTCAGTTTTACATTAAATCTCAGTTTCACATTAAAATAAAATTAAAGTAGCTGAAACAATGGGACCCTAGGTTCAAAGAGGCTTCAGTAAATGACTGGACCTGGTGCACTGATAACTCAGCTTTAGCTTGACACCTAATGGAATCCATTGATCTGCTGTCACTCACTGTTCAGCCTCAAGTTCAGCTATGTGAAACCAAAAGCAGACATAGTCAATTCTTCCAGTAAGCAAACTCAGGACAGTCCTCATAGCCTTGGTCAATCCCCCTTTGTTCACTTTTGCTACATTTCTGTTGACTCCTGGGTTCTTATTAGTGTCAGAGCCGTCAGGTCTGCCACTTAGAAGATCTCAGACAGGCAGATCAAAGGCACTCCTTTTTAGGGCTCTCCTTTTTAGGGCCACGTACTGCCCAGGTCATCATCACAGCAGACATGACAATACAGCCATCACCATGGACTGGGCACATAGCAAAGAATTCTATGTTTCTGATGCAGAAGCTACTAGAATGTATTAGACTTGTGATTTCTGCCAAAGTTGACTCATTTATTTTTCAGAAAAAAAAAGCCACATTGCATGAGGCGCTGTTCCTGTTTACTCCTAAACAAATGCATACATTGACCCTTGACTCTCTTGGAACTACTCCTGGTATCTCACCACTGTTGAAACTTTTTCAGGTTATGATGTTACTGTCCTCGACTCTGGCCACATCACTGTAGGCTTTGAAATTAAATAGTCTCACATTTTCCGCTTTCCAGCCCACTTAGAGTTGAAAAATAGTATGTCCTTAGTCCCAAGGGTTAGTCCAAAATGGGTTAATTATTATTATTATTATATTTAGACGGAGTCTCGCTCTGCTGCCCAGGCTGGAGTGCAGTGGCATGATCTTGGCTCACTGCAACCTCCGCCTCCTGGGTTCAAGCAATTGTCCTGCCTCAACCTCCCAAGTAGCTGGGACTACAGGTGCTCAACACCACACCCAGCTAATTTTTGTATTTTTCGTAGAGATGGTTTCACCATATTGGCAAAGGTTGGTCTCGAACTCCAGACCTTGTGATCCACCCACCTTGGTCCCCCAGAGTGCTGGGATTACTGGCATGAATCACCATGCCTGGCCTCAAAATAGGCTCATTATTAAGGACCAATTTATTTGATGAACATTCCACATTACACACCATCTACAGGCATCTGGTATTTTTGAGCTCTAGAAAGACTTTTTCAAAAATCAGTTCAAAGGTATTTCTGACTCCCCCTCATCATATCCTTCTAGTTGACACATCTTAGTAAGGCAGTTTAGTTACTGAATGCTGCTGTCCTTAGAAAATGTTCATCTCTTTCTGGCTGCCTTCTAGGTAACGATGGGAAGAAGACAGTAAGAATTATATAATAGTTCAGGACTCCTCCTGAACTATTGTTGCTGCTTTCTTTCCTCTCTCTGCAAGCAAACATGCTATGTTTGCAGCCTCCATCTGGCTCTCAGCATCACTCCCATAGGAAGTAGAGCAAAACCAACATATCATGCTGATGCTCATCAACTTGCTGTGTGGTGAATAATCAAATTATTTGTTTCTGAGCCAGGAGTCTTGTGTCTTCTACCAGAATCTATGAAACAGTAACAGATTAATTTTCTAGCTAGTAAGGGGGGTAAAATCAAATCCTAGACATTACAGTTACTGATAATAAATTACCACTTTCTATTCTTAGATCACAGGTCTGAAATCTAGGTGACTGAGCCTTTCTCAGCACCATTAAAAATAGATTTAAAGTAGATGTGTGTCTAAACCTTACTCTCAATAAGAAGTAAAATTAATGAAAACTGCTTTTATTTTGCCATCCTACTTTTTTTTTTTAAGCCAATGATTGGGTGCTATGTACATTAAAGAGAATCTTCTATGAAGGTCAGCTCTTACCTTTTCTAAATTACAAATTTTACGATTATAAAAGTGAGATGTTGATGTTGGGGAAAGCTCTTTGGTTATTATCTGTTCAAAATTTGTGAGAAAGAATTCTGCCAAGAAGTAGATTCACAACTGAAGATATTTAAATTAAGACATAAAGAGATTACAATAAGAGAATGAGTATTTAATAATACCAGGGATTTTGACTAAGCATATACTTTTGCAAGAATTCTGCTTTTCAGAAAGAATTTATCTTCTTACAGCTAAGATTGCACAGTTACATATGTGCCTTTGAAAGAAAATAAACACTAGACCACTTGAGGTCTTGAAAAATGTCTGAAGTACTTCCTCACTGCTGTTTAAGCTGTGAGGTCTCACTGTCCTGCTGTTTATCACCCACTGGCCAATCAATTACAGTCAATCAGCAAAGAATAGCAACAGTTACCAACAAGAGAGATGACATTCAGTTTCAACTGAATGAGCTGTCCACGAAAGGCAGAACCCTGAAGAAATACATATTTTATTCCTATTCGGATTCTGTGATTTATTGCCTTCATCACAAAACATCATATAAAGGGTGAGGTTCAATTAGAAAGAGACAATTTTTATTTTTATTTTTAAAAAAATTTAAGCAAAAAATTATTTTATTCAGGAGCATGTTTCATCTCTGTCTTTGCAATTTCTTGGGTATGTCCAAACCAAGTGATGATAAAAGCTTGTTTGTTCTACTGAAGAGTCAAAATCCTTTATTCTGATTCTATGTTGAGATCTTCATTTTCTTATTTATTTTCCTCAGTTCTCCCTAACATTAGTGAACTGCGAACTTAGTTTGGCAACCCATAGGTGAGGTACACAACAGAAAAGGGGACTTTTGAGCTCAGAATCCAGTAATCCCTTTGACTTGCTAATGAATGATAGATTTAAACTTCCAGGTACACACAATAAATTATATACATACACACATGCATTTATACATATATGCAGACACATTCACACACAGTTGCTTTTACTAACCTATTGTTTGATGAGATTTTATTTGCACCTAACTATTAGATTTTGATATTCTTATATAAATTTTAAACTTCTAAATTTACATAGTTTAAGGTCACTTACCTTTATTGATTTCTTATTTCTTTTGTGCCATAGCTATCATTTGCAAACTACAACATAAAGCTTTATGAGAAATGAGGAAGATAATAATATAATCATGTGAGGACTTCCCAGCATTTTATTATCAGGAAAGGAAAAAATACATTAATACTATGCCGGGTTAATGTCAGAGGTAAATATACTATAATAAAGATGAAGTGGCATTGTTGTCTGGTGTAAATTCCGGAGATTCATTGTCCCACACCAGGAAAATCGAGGATGCACACACAAGAAGTGAGTTTAAGAGCAGAAGTTTAATAGAAAAAAAAAAAGAGAATAGCTTTCTCTCCTGAAGAGACAGAAGGGGGCATCTGAGCAGGTCTTCCAGTTTTGTGGTGAAATGCTTGGGGTTTTATAGATACCTTGAGGAGGCAGTGTCTGATTTACCCAGGACCCAGGAGATTGGTTGAACCAGGTATGATGTTTACATAGTGCACAAAGAAGCTGGCCATCCCACCCTAATCTTGTTTTATGCAGATGGGTTCTCTACCTAGCCGGTGTCATGTTGTTTGTTCCTTACTGTATATGTGGTTGACAAAGGAAAGAGAAGAAGGGGCCACCATGCTGAATCTGCCTGGCCCCCAGGTAGCCTTTTACTATTTGCACAGCTGCCAGCATTTACCTATGCAAGCTTTTAGCTTACTTATCTATATTTGCAGCTTGATTTTTTTCAGGCTGCTTTTTGTTAGAAAAGAAATTATTTTAGTTGCTTTTCATTAAAAGGAAAACTTATGGAGGCTACCTCACTATCTGCCTAAATAATTTCTTTCTAGATCCTGTATCAAATAAACCAATAAAATAATGTAAGATTTAGAAAGTAAAGAGATCACTTCTGGCTTTGGAAATGAAAGGTTTATAAAGAAGGGTGTTTAAAGCTGGGATTCAGATGGTTGGTGATAAGAAATAAAAATAATACCCTAAGAATTCCAACAGACTGAAAAGATGCCCTCTTGGCCAAGGGGATCCCAGAGTAACTTTGAAAACTCATTTAGTTCTCGCTCATGTCTTGGGATGAGAGATCAGACATGCCTCATTATACCTCCTTCCTTGCTAACTGCCATTAGACTTTCTTCCATAAGAGATAAACAGAAACCAGTGCTTTCAAAATACTCCGCCACTTATATCAACCAACCTCCTGACACTGCTCCTCCTTTTATTATTGCCTGGTACCAATCATGGAGTAGTTCTGGACAGTCTATGGAGAATCTGCAGTAAGGGTTTTTCCTGTCCTCTGCTTCAGCATTTGATGTCAGCGAGCCAAATACTCCACCTTTGGATCATGCTGATGCTGGCATTTTTTTTGCACAAGGGACCCATGAAAGAGTATGAAACCCAATTGCACATGCACACATTTCTTCTCCATATTCATGATTCCTTGTACAGCTTATTCAATAGGTATAGTACCACCTTGCTCAGCATAAATTCCTTTTCCTTTTGCCCCTCCCTCAAAGTGTGTCTGGCTTCTAATTGGAGGTTGTGCTTTCCAGACTGTCAGAATGGCCACCTGCAGACCAGGCTGCAACCCTTTATGAGAAAGAAAGCTCTCCTTTCCAAATGTACGAAACATGTAATTCTTCAATTGACAAAGATAAGGCTAGCATTTTTTTTTTTAATTATTTTTGAGATAGGATCTTGCTGTGTCACCCAGTCTGAAGTGCTGTGTCACCCAGTCTGGAGTGCTGTGGCACAAACACGGCCTCACTGTAGCCTCGACATCCCAAATACAAGTGATTCTCCTACCTTAGCCTCCTGAGTAGCTTGGACCACAGGTACATGTCACTATGACTGGCTAATTTTTTCATTTTTGATGTGGACAGGGTCTCATCATGTTGCCAAGGATGATCTGAAACTACTAGGCTGAAGCAAGCCTCCTGCCTTGGCCTCCCAAAGTGTTGGAATTACTGGCATGAGCCATTTGCACCTGGCTGAAAACTTTTGATTCATTGTGTGGTTGGTTTATTAAAGCAATACTTCTCACAACTTGTATTTTTAAAAAATTGTATTTGAAGAAATGTGACTGATAAGTAAAATCTGTTCATATCTCAAAGTCTGCAAGTTTCTCCACAGAATTCTAACATTCTAATTTAGGATTTTCAAACACTTTGATCATGCCCACAGGAATAAACATATTTTACATCATGACCTAGTTATACATATACACATATATTCAACTACAGCAAAATTTTGATAAAATAATGTTCATACTCATATTATTTTTTAAATTTTTCATTGAGATACAATTCATATAGCAAAGCAAATTCATGTAGCAAAGCAAATTCTGTGTGCAGCTTAATGAAATTATACACAGGTATGTATAATACCTATCATGTTACCACAGCCTCAATCAAGACATAGAACATACTGAGGCCCCAAAAAGGCTTTCTCATGTCCCCTTACAGTCCACACCCACCCTTCTCCCAAAGAGGTAAACGCTATTTGAAGCTTTATCAACATAGGGTAGTGTTGCTTGTTTTTGAATTGCATGTGAATGAAGTATCTAAATTCTTTCAATCAGCGTTATGATAGGGCTACCTACTCTTATTTTTTATCCTAATTTCAGGTTAACAACCAATAGACTTTTTAAAAAAAATTGAGATATAATTCACATGCTATAAAATTTATCATTTTAAAGTATATAATTTAGTGATTTTTGTAGGACAATATGTGTGTGTTCAGGCATGTAACTTTCTGCCTATACAGACTCAAGGTCAGTCAGGGTTAGAGTTTAGGGCCATCTCAGGTCTTTCCTGAGCATGCACATACCCCCAGGCACATGTATAGCAGAGTCCCAGAGATTACTAGAATTTTGTAAAGCTTCCTATCACATCACATTCCTCAGAATTTCCTTTTAAGCTTTTTTGTTAGCCTATGATTTGCCCCAATCGTTATCTACTGCCTCAGACATCTGTAATGTTCAAAAATTGCCTCTGATTATTTTTAACAAGTGACCCCAGAAAAAAAAGGCTGTTTTCACTAGGCAATCTCCAATCCGATCAGATAAAGTCAGCCTTGTGAATGAATTCCTCTAGGAAACCCCGGACAGGTCAAATAATAATAATCTGGGAATGTGTTTTGAGAGAACTCCCCTGTGAAACTTGTGGGCCCCCTCCAGTAGTTTCCAGTCTGTTGAATTCACTGTGAATTGGCTTTTGGTTTTCAAGTCTACTGCAGGGGTGGGAAAGAGGAGTGAGAATAGGGTAAGTTAAAATGCTGCAATCTTTACTGCTTTTACTGAGATTCAGGCAGTTTCTTGGTTTGCTGAAAGCCTTTAATTTCCATAGTTCTGAAAAAGTTGGTTCTAACAATTTTGCCACTGTTCTTATTGCTTCTACAGAGGAGAGAATTTTCAGAGATCCTTACTCCTCTGTAGTTGCTGATCACTTCTCTACTTATTATGCTACTATTTTACACACTGTAATATTTTAAATCTCTTTTATTGAAACAATGGCACCATCCACTAAATTGATTTTATGGTCTACTCATGGGTTGCATTCCACATGCTTACAAATCAGGGTCTTCGCTTACCTAAGGCTATTTATATAACTTTAGTACCTAGAAGCTTGTACACTTTTGTTGAGTACTAATATGGATGCAATAAATATAGAGAGAGCCAGAAAGAATTTACTAGCATACAGAGAAGCAAAAGGTGAGAGTGTGTTGGATGCTAGAGGATAACATGCTCTCAACTGCCATATTTGCCTAGGTTATCGTGAATCAGTAAGCAAAAATAAGTTGGATTCAAATTGTCTATATGAGCTATGTCAAGTATCAAAGGACAAAACTACAAGTTTATAGATCTCAACTGGCTTTTTTTGTGATTCTAGAACTGAGCAACACTTCATTCCCTAAAATAGAAAGGGTTGGCTTTATAGGCGGAGAAAGGCTGAAGAAAGCAGAACCAAAGAACAAGGAGTGTATTTGTTTGTTCAAAGCTACTTTTTTTTTTGGTAATTTGGGGACAGGTAGATAGAACAATAGAGATAACTGATTGGTTAACATTAGTGACCTGAGGTAACCTGATGTTGTAAGGATTAAAACAGAAGGACTTTTATTATGAAGCCAATTAAAGATTTAGATGGGCCTGTTTGGGAAACTGGCTGTTATCTCCTTCTCTTGATTTCTAGGAAGGTCCGATAAAAACTAGTGTGGGTTTGGTGACATGAATGGTTGACTTCATTTTAATTTTTAATCTGATCTGTTGGGGCTTAGTTTTAAAACTTAGTCCAGATAAATGACCGTCTATAATTGTTATTTAACACAAGTCTACTTCAGTTTTTGTACATCGCTACTGTTACTGGCTGAATTGTGTCTCCCTCCTTCCCCCAAATTCATAAGTTGACATCCTAACCCCCAGTATTTCAAAAGGTGAATACTTGAAAATAGGCCCTTTAAAGAATTAAGATAAAATGAGGTCATGTGGGTGGGCCTGAATCCAGTATGATTGGTGCCCTTTTAAGGAGATAGGACACAGACAATATAAAGAGGAAAGACCACGTAAAGACAAAGGGAAAGACGATCATCCATCCACAAGCCAACAAGAGAGTCATCCAGTTTGTGATATTTTGTTATGGCCATCCTAGCAGATGAACACAGATATTAAGTATGTATATAGAATTTGCCTGTTTTTCATTTGTTTTCCCCATATAATCAAAATAATATTGTATTCAATTAAGAATTATATATGACATGCATAAAGCTCTAAGCACAGCCTACCCCTAAGCAACGACTATTTTTGCACATATTTTAAAGACCATTATTGTAGTTTTTAAGTGACTCTTTTACCTACCCATTGGAGTTTTCTTGTGGGTTTTGAGTATTTTTCAATTTTGGGGCAAAGGAATGTTAGATCCACAAGATGAGCTGTGCTACATTTGTCCTTCTGGCTCCCTTTTCCCCAATCTATGAGAAACAGTACTCACTCTATTTCACCCTTAGGTTAGGTTACAAGCTCTCCTCTGGAAGCAGGTTGTTGCAGAAGTATGATCCCATCTTCTCTGCTTCATCAGTACTTTATGGTTGCTGAACCATAATGCCTCCAATTCTAAGCTGAATTGGATATACTAAGATGGGATCATTTCTCTGGTTTGATCTGCTCAGATGGTTTTAACCTTATTTGAGTAGTGAGACTGCTTCCAAACCATGCGCTTTATGGTAGAGAGAACACCAGGCAAGGGAAAGCTTACCCATTTTTTACTTTAACCTATGACCTGCCACCTCCCAGCCTATTCCAACTGAGTTCGGCATGAATGCTCAATGTCTTCAAGGCTTAAGATCTATAAATCTTAACCACAAAATAAAGAACCACACCTTTGCGCAATCTTTTCACTAGCCATCTATCTTTATGTAAAAATTGTTTTATGCAAAATTATCTCAAAGAAGGAAATGTTTGACAAATATTTTAATCCTTTAGAATAGTTTCTTCAGCTGTTTGTTTAGGTTATTTTTGTGGGAAGGACAAATTGTTTTCTCGTGGCATAAAGTTGACTTTTTCCTCTTCATGTCATCTTGATTTATGGGATTTTTTTCATCCTTAATAGCTCAGACAAGTTATGAGCAGTGGATGTAAAAAGTAGGCAGTGTTTAAAAGGCTTCTTTCTCGCATGTGTACAAATATTCTGGAAATGAACAGCACCAAGAAACTGGAAATAAGTATGTCAGAAAACTATTAAGCTTTTATTAAACACTCTAAAACTTTATGTACTAATTTATAACATTTGTATTGAGCATGTGCAAGCTGTTGCTCTAGGAAGTGACATTTACTTGTGGTTGGCTGTGACCCTTTATACCAAAAAGATAAATGACTTGGTTTGAAATATCT
The DNA here is from genome assembly GCA_963574635.1 of Cheracebus regulus. NCBI lineage: Eukaryota > Metazoa > Chordata > Mammalia > Primates > Pitheciidae > Cheracebus > Cheracebus regulus. Next base: position 10,021 of record CAUYQU010016518.1, on the reverse strand, counting down.
CCTATATACATAAATTTTGATTAAAAAACAGTTTAAGAGGTAATATAAATACATCAGTAATAAATTTCTAATATGACATCTGGGACTTGGAGAGGTTATTTTCTTTATTGCCTCAGCCACAATTATAGGTAATGTATTAGAATGGTGTTCAAATGGCTTTGTTCTGATATTTAAAAAAATAGAATAATAGTTTTAATGAGTCATTAAGACTTGAGAAATAAAAAAAAGGCATATGGATACTCTGTTATACAGAGGAGCTTCTATAAAAAGCCTTCCATTATTTTGCTCATTTTTTCATTTCACTTTTATCAGTGATGCTCAAAGAGCTACCTTTCCTTCTTAACCCTCTAGGCAACAAGGAATTATTGAAAGCTGTTTCTATCACATGTAAACTATGTCAGAAGGGAAAGTAAGGTGCCGCCATGCTGTGAAGCTTCACAGTGGCTGAGCATCAATTTCTAAAGATTAATAGGCACCACATTCATGTTCAAAAGTAGTGAACTGAGTGGTAACCTATGCCTTTCTCCTCTCTCTGTGGAAATCAATTTACCTCATAGGAACCCTGCCAGAGATCATGGATATATTCTCAATTTTGACCTGTTGTGTTCAGTCAAAAAAATAAAAATGAATAAGACAATTGAGGTTACAAATTTGGAAAAGAAAGAAATGTAGGAAATGAATGCTTAAGTCCTCAAATAATGTAGCATTGGATTTCTTAAAATGATAATCCTATCTAAGTGAATTCTAAAAAAGTAACTTGATTCAGGTTGAAATCGGTTCCATATAATACTGGGTATTTGAGAAGGACCTCAAAAACATGACAGGGAGAAGGTAAGGCTGGAAGCCTTAGGGCTGTAAACATTAGGGTATAAGATAAAGTGCAAGACTACACACAGCAGACTGGTAAAGTCAGTTTGGGAGGGCTTACTTTATACAGCTATTTCATGAGATGATAGGCCAAATAATTTTGAGATCCCTTCAAAATTTTTCACTTACAATTTACTAGAAATATGTGTTGTAGAGGAAAAAAGTAGCAACTGATTAAAGTTTATTTTTAAAATGAGATAAGGGCTCAATTTGGTGTTAAGGAAGGGTGGTGATTGGGATAGTATTTAGAAAGAAAATTTATGTATTTTTTAATTTTAATTTTAGATTCAGGGGTACATGTGCAGGTTACAAGAGTATATTGCATAACACTGAGGTCTGGGTGTCTATTGATCTTGTCACAGAGATAGTGAACATAACACCCAACAGGAAGTCTTTCAGCCCTTGCCCTCAAAATGACTCCCTCCATTTGGATTCCCCAGTGTCCATGGTTCCCATCTTTATGTCCATGTATACCCAAGATTTAGCTCTCACTTATAAGTGAGGATGTGATACTTGGTTTTCTGTTTCTGTGTTAATTTGCTTAGGATGACGCCCTCCAGCTGCACTCATGTTGCTGCAAAGGACATGATTTCATTCTTTTTTATGGCTGCTTAGTATTCCATGATGTATATATGCCATATTTTTTTTTAATTCAATCCACTGTTAAGGGCCACCTATGTTGATTCCATGACTTTACTATTGTGAAGAGTGTTGGCATGGTTAAACAGTAGCCAGACATTGTTCCCTAAGTACTTTTCTATAATCCTTTATTGTTTAAGAGTCATAAGGCCAGAGATCACAAGATTTGTGACTTCCCCAGTTGCTCCTATAGATAACATCACTAGTGCAGAACCTAAGATTGGCCTTTTGAGATATTTTTCAGACTTCTGCATTCTGGCACTGGCTGACTCTACCTGCACCTGTGACTCATGACTCAACGGGTCCTGCAGCCCCCATCTAGAGGTGGAGTCAGTGCCGGAGGACTGTTTTCCATACCCCTTTGATTTCATCCCCAGCCAATAGTGGCTCCCATTTCCTGGCTGCCTGCCCACCAAATTATCCATTTAAAAATCCTAGCCTTCAAGTGCTTGGGGAGGCTGATTTGAGTAATAAAATCTGCTTGTCTAGCCTCAGGTTAATTAAATTCTTTTTCTATTACATTATCGCTGTCTTGGTGACTTGGTTTTATCTGTGTGCAGCAGGCAAAATGAACCCATCGGGTGATTACATAACTAGGAGCAGGACTTGTGGCAAGAAAGGTCAGTGTCCTTTAGCACTGAGAGAGGCAAAGCAAACAGAACAGTATAGGTTCCTAGACAGGTATGGTAAGTGGCTGAGGTGAACAAACGGACAAACAATGGGACACATACATTCTCCAGCAGGGAGCCAACAGGTCTAGCGTCCTTTCCTTTGTCTGCAAGTTTGCAAAGATAAAAGAAATGATCTTCAAATTTGTTATTCCAGATATCATGGGCTTCACATGCAGAGCTTATGTAAATTATGCTCCAGCTGCCTGGGAACCACCCCTGTGACCAATAGTTTTCATGGGAAGTGCAGAAGGCACTTCTTTCATTCCCTTTGTAATAAAGATTAGTGCTACTCTACAGAAAAATTAAGTCCATGCCAATAACTACTAATCTGTATCTCTAACTAATGCTTCTCAGCTTAGCCTCAGAACCATGTATCCAACTACCTACTAGAAATTCTTACTTAGATCAGTTACAGCCTTCTCCCTATTAATGTGTCCAAAACCAGTATTCATTGCCTAACAATTCTTCATTAACTCTCTCTCTCTCTCTCTCTCTCTCTATGTGTGTGTGTGTGTGTGTGTATGTGTGTATCACTTTTCTTCCTCCTTCCTGTGTCTATTATTTTAGTCAATAGCACATTTGTCTGCACGATTTTAGTGTGGGCAGCATTCTTGATTATCTTTTTCCCCAACTCCACCACCCACCTTCATTCAAATCACCATGCCCAGGGATTCTTTCTAAAGATCTTTCTTTATCCAGAACATCACCAGTATTTACCTAGAAGGCTGGAGCTGCCCTTTATCTGGGCACTCTGTCCTCCATTTTTCCTGTCTGCAATTTGTTCTCTGAATTGATCTGATTTTATTTCTTCACTATTTTATACCATTCAAATATTTTCATTTGTCTGAAAATCAATTAAACTTCCCTACAAGGACTAGAAAGACTTCCCTCTGGCTTTCTGCTGACCTCTTTGGCCTCCTCTCCCACCTATGCTCCCTTCATACTCTACGTTCCAACCACTTTGAGTTGGTAGGATCTCATTATTAAAACTTTTGTACAAGTGCTTTCTTTGCCTAGATACCCTTTCCTCTACTATTGCCTGGCGAATTCTTATTTATTCTTCATTATTCAATTTAAACATCACTTCCTAACAACCCTCTCCTAATTACCTCTCCCCTGACCCAGTGAATCTAAGTTAGGTGATCCTTTTTGAGCCACTACCTCCCATTGCTGTATCCTGCCATCAGAGCACTCATCTCTGGAGTATTCTTGCCTGTAGCCTTGTCTGTAACTCTTTTAACTTTAATCTCTTATAGATGCTACCTGTGAAACAGAATAATATCTTCTTTGCATGGTGGTTATAACAATTAAATGCCTGGTGCAGAACCTGGAATGTAGCAGCTGCTTAAAACATAGTAGTTATTACTACTACCACCACTACTATTATGATTTGCTATTCCACTCAGCATGGACATGGAGATTGCCCTGTCCTAGAAAGTACCACAAAAGAATTTGGAAATAGAAGGTAGAGGATAAGAATGAATAAATTAACTGAAATAAATTGGAAGGCCTGCTAGGACTTCTTAAATTGCTTCTTAGACACACTCCATTACCAGTTGCTAGAATTCAGTGTAGCAAAAGCTTATCTCCATTGGGATGCATCATCTGGAGAAGTGGGCTTTCCAGCCCAGCCTGTTATGGTTGTCTCACTCATGTCAAAGTCCATTCCTGCCCAATTTAGTAGCAAGTCCCTGCACAATCTTGGGCTTTCTAACCCTGTCAGAGGAAATGATGGATGTAGGATTGAAACAATCCATTTACAATCACAGAGAGCAAAGCTGAGGAGTAACACTATAGCAAGTAATTAAAAACAATCCTGTGCCATTGGAAACCATCCCCTGCCTCCTACCATCCTGGCCTCTATTACCTTGGCACTGTTGGTTTGCTGGCTGCTTTCTCTGCCAGCTCACTTTGGCTGGCATTGGCACATAATGCATTTGGCAGTCTTTGTTCCCATTACTGAGCTCCTCTTTGGAGCTGCCAGGCCTTGGTCAAAGGCTGCAGGGGGCACTTTGAAGCCCTTCCAAACATTTGGGCCTAGGGTTGGGGATCTGGGCTTGTTACAATGTGTACTATCTCCACATTTTTCAACACCATGACAGGACGTATACTAGCTAATTTCTAATTTTATTCCAGAATAGAAGTACAAAGAACAGAAATATTTCTGACCTGTCACAGAAGGACCAACTCTAGATCTTTCCATGTTATACTCTCATATATGTCCCTAAAAGAAATGAGGTATTTGGTTATATGTAAAATAGATATAATTTTAGCTAGAGATACTTCCTGAAACATTTAGGCAGAGATGATTAAAACCAAATAGCAAGAATATCCTTTTGTACATGGAGTTTCCTGTTTGCAAGCTGGTTTGCAAATGTTGTTTTAATGTTGTTTTCCACAGAATCTCAGCCAGTTGTTTGGAAAATAAACCAGCAACTCCTCTATACAAAGCACAAGATGCCTGATTCTCTACTGCTGGCTTAGGCCCAAATATAAACACTTTAGGATTGAAAGGGGGAGACAAATTTCTCATGGCATCATTCTTGGATTGTGACTCAGACAGAAAGTGAACCTGCAATCTCCACAGCATCCAGCTAACTCCCTTCCTTTTGTCATTTTTCTCTCCAGTCCAGGAACCCTGTGCACAGCAGAGTTCTCCAAAATCAGCAATACTGAGAGGACAACTAGGTGTCAATGTTGCCAAGCGTTCTCCTGGCCACACTCAACCAATTATACAAGGAAAACGCTTGGTGCTTATCATAATTATCTTCTTTCTTCCCTGCTATCCCTTTCTTCCCTGAGGGATGCAGGCTGGCTTGTATGTATTTATGAACCTAATTATTAATGAAATATCTCTAACTTCTTTACAAATGTTATCTGGTCAATTCTGAAAATACTTTAGATAGGTTTTTCTATAAGCCTGCTTTAAATGGACTCTTCTATAGCCACAGCAATTTTGAGATACCCAATTTCCTCATAAATCATGGATCAAATCTGGGGTACATTTTTAGTCTTATTCCTTTTCACATTTACAGCCTGTAGGTTAGACCTGATTTTCACAGCATGGGGGATGATTGGTATGGAATTGAGGTGCTTTGGAAAGCTGTTATAGTTTTTTTTTTAAAACTATACCAATATAGCAAATGACTTTTATCAATGTCATTCTTTCCTGTCTATTATCACAGGACCCTGCATATTTCTCTCATATTATTTTAAAATATTTCTGGTCTTATAATTTTTTGGTATGAATTATGAAGTCCTTCAGAATAGTGATTTTTTTTTTCAGTTTTTAGAACCTGGCACATAGTAGGTACATACTGATTTTTTGTTAAAAAAATAAACAAATGGTTGAAAACTGTAACAGCATGAAGCTCCAAATAAAATCCAAATGACATGAAACTACAAGTTCTGTAAAATCTAAACAAAAATCATCCATAGTTTTTTTGTGTACCTCATTGCAAAAGTATTATTGTAGAGCTTGTTTTATAAATGATGACTATAATTTCATTTCCTGTTTCCAAAAGATTTTCTCCTCACTTACAAGAAGCAGCTGTTGATGTCTCAGCACCCTGTGAGTCCTTCGTTTAAACCTCTGGCATATCCTTGTTGATGCCTCCTTTGAGGAACAATTATTACTAGTCCTAAACTGCAGAGAATATAGAAAACATTGGTTGAGGTATACAAAAATTTGTAGGATAATTACTTTTAAGATTGGTTGTAAAAAAAAAAAAGAAAGAAACCTTAAACTTTTAGAAAACTGACTTAATTGTACTCTTTTACAAGATTTAGAAAACTGACAAATGGCATCATTATAGCCTAGTGTTGTATTAAGCTCTATTCACCCATCAGAGCTGGCTGAGAGCCCTCTGTAGAAAATGGGCTGCATACAAGAAATGAACAGATGAGTTTAATCATAAGAACTGCATCTGGCCCAGGCAGAAATCTCTTTACCAGTAATTGGCATGTGGCTGGCGCTGAAGCAGCAGATGTTGCTTTACAGTTTGGGGAATCTGATCTAAAATCTGCTGAAAACATGGACCTTACTGCAATTGTTGAACTTACAGTACCTGACCAATTCAAATAGAATCTGAAAACTCTAGTTTCTTTTAGACCAGTCCATGCATCTCCAACAAGATGGCAATCTGTGGAAATGTGTTGTTTTTGGCCTTCAAGGCTTTCAAACAAAATGAAATTTACAGAAAAAACTTTCTTTTAGGGAAATGTGGGTATGGCATGGAAATGTGGATGGATTGTCTCGCCATCTCTGAATGAACAAAAACTGAGATCAGATGAAAATAACATTCACTGCTCTGGTTTTCTTCTCTCATTCAGAAAATGAACTAAAAGGTGACATCCTATTTCCCCAAAGGTTTTCTTTTGCTTGTGGAGCAATGTATAGGGTTGGGGGAGCCATGAGGTCAGTATTAAAGGAAAGAATCACAGGAGGCTTTCACACAGCCCTGTCTGCTAATGTGGCTGGCAATCCTCCGCACACATACGCCTTTGAGGACTAGAGGAAGCTTATCCAGAGGATTAGGTATCAGCCTGTAAAACACCTCACTTGTATCGCTAAAGTGACACAGCTGGAATTCTTTTTCCAAGTCCAGTATATGTGATTTTCTTTTTGGCAAATAAAACTAAACTAACTGAAAAGTACATGAATAAATCAAGACTCACATGTACCTTAGCACCACTAATTCAATTATCCAGCTCTTCAAAGGAGTCCTTCTTTCTTAAGTTCTCTATTTATAATGTTTGCTTAAAATTTATTTGAAGTATTTTCATATATATTATATGTTCCAGCTTTTCTCAGAATTATTACCCTTATTTTATGAATCAGATCATTACAGACCAAAGATGATGTGATTATCTCAATACTACACAGAAAATTAGAAAGTAGAACCAGGATAATAACTATAAACTTCAAATAATGTGTTATTTTTATAATTTCCTCCTCTTTATATCCATCACCCAAAGGAAGCAAGTTTCTATATAACATAATTTCTGTGAGATAGATTTTAATTTGGCAAAATAACTCAAATGTTTAGGATTTGTATTATAAAAGCTTTGTTTCATAAAACTTATTGCTCTTTCTCTGCTTATCTCCTGAAGATCTACTCTTTGCCTGTAAACTGTAATGTATCTGTCAGGTCTTCTGATCAAGTGACAATATATTTTTGCTATTAGGGGAAGATAAGAAATAAATTTTTACAATAAATATGAAGAATCATTAAATTATGAAAATAGTGGCAAAGATACCATTAAATTCAATGGATTCCTCCTTTTTTTTTTTTAGAGATAACAATCCTCATTGTAGACTCAAGTAAGGCAGATTGTGAGAACATGTGCAAAAGAAATAATAATCAGTAAATTTAGCAGTGTTTTGTATTGTGACACTGTGCCTCCCAAAAGGAAAAGCTGGCCGAAGTTAGAATGGAATATAAAGGTAGAAGCCAGGACTCCTGGGAGGGGGATGAAAACTTGCGCAGGAGCAATTCCAGGATCAGGGCACCAAAAATAATAATCAAGTATTCCATTCTTATTCAGATAGTTATCTTAACTACCTCCACTTTTAGTGCCAATTAAAGGCCCAATCTCACTCCCGTTGTATGGCTTCATAACATTTCCTTGCTTCCATATTGGCATTGGACCACCTTTACTGAGAATAATTAGGTCATCTCTTTGATTCAGTTCATAAGGCTAAGTATCCTTGATGCTATTTGTCCTACTAATCAGCTCTTTTCCTATGGAAGTGCAGAGGTAGAATTTGCCCCGATTACCTGGAAAATACCATATACTGCTTTCTAGTTTAGTCTAGCTGCAAATGCAGCCCAATGGGTAAATGGAGAGGAGAACAATCAAGTAATCACGATTACTTGATGCCTGATTACTTGTCAAAACCCACTACTACAATGTAAATTCTATGGAGCACAGAGAATGAAAGAATAGATGAGTGAATTAATGGCCAAAGTAAATAAAAACTGGAATGTTCTATCGGAAGATCTATAAAGATATGGGTTGTCCATTCGTTTGTTCAAAACTATGTACCTTTCTACTTGGAGAAACATTTTTCCTTTCTCTTGGAGATCTGTTTTGTGACCAAGCATTGGCTTTCGTTGTATATATGTGGAGGTTTCTTCCTCCAAAAGACTCAAGGCCAATTTTGCATAAACAGCAATCTGTCAGCTCACTGATGGCTTCTGATCAGTTCCAGCTACACCATTGGGCTTCTTATTTCAGTAAAATATGCCTTTACTAAATCATTGTGACAAGCTTGTGGTGAGGGTGTTTGCTGCTAACAAAGGATCAGCCTGCAAGGAGAAAGAGGGATTGTGCAGAGCAGGGTAGAACATTTGCATGCCAGGATCAAAGCCAATGGACTGGAACCAGGCAATCATCTAATCCACTGAGCAGGACAGAGGTCACCTCGAGAGAGGAAATTTCCTATCTCTGCCAACTACAGGACAGAAGAATTGCTAAAGTGCATCAGAACAAGATTTTTGGAGTAAATCCGCTTTGGAAATTAGGCAAAAGCTCTGGAATACTGATCACCACATACCAATTTTAGCTAGCTATAATATTTATTTTATTATTTATCTGTATAGTTTATTTTGCTTTTTATAGACAAGATTTAAGGTTAGTTTGCCAGAAAATATTTATACCATGCTAGTTTAGAAGGACAAAGGGGAGGATCATTTGAAATATGTTTGCATTTATGCTTGAATTTTAACATTTTTTTTGTTTTAGGAATTCACATCACTTCAGAGTGAAGCAACATAATGAAGGCCTAATTCTGCCTTCTGATTAGAACTTTACCTAACTTCTATACATTTTATATTTTTCATACTTATGCAGAGTGTTAGCCCAAATTAGCTAGGAGTTTTAATACTTCAATGAATTAAAGAGCGAGGATTTTGGTTAAAAATATGTTTTTTAAAAATAAATGAGAAATGAATAATATAAATAATATATATTTACTAAGCTAACATTCAAAAATATTTTAAAATAAGAGTTTAATATAATTCAGTAATGAATGAGTTTGTAAAGTTTTTGTTATGTTTTGAATCAATCTGCCTTTCATTCATTTATTCAATTCATGCACATTGATAAAACACTTACATGTATCAGACTCTAGGATGGATTTCACTTTGGAAATGAAAGTTACATAACAGCCACATGAATCTACTGGCTTACACAAAAACTTAGGGAAAAAACAACAGCCCTTTATTATTAAAAAATAAATTTAAACATACAAATATAGAAAGACAAATAAGTCTGTATAAACCATCAGACTCAACAGTTTCCATGATTTTGCCCTATTTGTTCACTCACACTCCATTTTTCCTGAAGTATTCTAAAACAAATTTTACATGTCGTTTCACCTCCACACACTTCAGTGTACATTATTAAAATTATGGAAAATTTTTTGTGTGACTACATTTCTATTTTGTACTTAATAAGACTAACAAATAAATCATTGGTGTCACCCAATAGTCTCTATTAACGTTTCTCTGTATGATTACTCTTCTATCTTATTTGAACTTAAACCTTTTTGGGTGAAGTAATTTAAATACAAACAAGAATGTTTTTATTTTACCAATGCAAAAATTACTGAACTTATATTTTAAAATATATATTTAACATATATTTTAAAATAAACTATATTTAATATACATTCTATAAATTTTTAAATTTTATATAATTGTTTTTTTTTTTTAGAATAAAAAGAATGAAAGAGAGAAAGGAAGAGGAAGAGATTTTAGAAAAAGAGAGAAAAGGAGAAAGAAAGAAACAGCAAAAGAAAGAAAAAATGAAAGAGAAAGAAAGAGGAAGAGATTTTAGAA